>JAJIYU010005856.1:0-21641 GCA_030144865.1 Tinospora cordifolia | reverse complement strand
CACAATTCATGTATAACATGCATCAATATTCTTAATTTCTAAACATGCATAACATGTATATTCATGGCACATCAAATAAATAAAGCATGCATATTAAAATATATATTCAATCAATCATCTTCAAAACCTCATCACACATGCAAGACTTATTCAAATTAAAATAAAGAAGTAAAAGTTAGAAGTCACTTCCACCTTAAATGTGTTTCTTCTGCACACCTTTGAAATCCGGCATAGTTCTGTTACTTCAAGGCTTCCAAACTCTCAAGAACTCTCAAGAACACTCAAGAACAGTTCAAGATTACTCAAGAACTGAGGGGATTGCCAAGAAGAAGGCTAGAGAGAGTCAAGAGGGACTAGTATGATCTTGATTTGGGATGAACACAATGTGACCATTAGGGGTCCTTTATATAGAGTTCAAAATAGTGTAGAATGGTAGTGTTCTCCTTGTGGAAAACATGCCAATTATTCAAACTTTTGTGCCCCCCAAGCATAGAAAAATAGTAAGTGTGTTTGGGAATTTTTTTTGGAATTTAGAAACAATTTAATTTTTTGGATTTTTTTGGAATTTTTTTTGGATTTTTTCGCTATTTTTCGGTTATTATTTTCATTTTTAATCGGAGCATAAATCCAAGCCGTTGATGATCCTCGATCGCATCAACGATTCGCAATCATTGTCTCAGCTCCTGACCATTAGATTTTCTCGAGAACAGCACGTGATTCGTGATTAACAAGGCACCTTAAACGTGGACCGTCGATCGTTCTCGATCGCAGCAGTAGATCACAAATTGTGCGGGTTCGATCTGGGCCATAGGATCTTTCTCGAGCATCGCGTTCAATTCGCGATCGATCGAAACGAGTCTTTCTGGACCATCGGATGCGCATCGATCGCGCGATGCGCATCGATCGCGCTGTGCGGATCTGGATCGTGATCAACGAATTCCGTCCGGTCCGTCGGATGATCCTCGATCACGGTGTGTTCGCGATCTCCAACTGCGCCTTTGATTTGGCCCGTTGGATGTTCCTCGATCGTAGCACACGATTCGCGATCGACTCAGCGCCTTAGATCTAGACCGTCGATGATCCTCGATCGTTGTACATTCGCGATTTCTAAATCTGCTGCGTTGTGAGCCATTGGATCTGATGGATCGATCATTGCCGTTGGATCACGCTGATCTAGTGCATCTGGGTGCTGGTTTGGCTTTGATCTCGTTCGTAGGATCGAATAGATCATTTGTGGATCGTTGGATCTCTGTGATTTGGTGCATCCGGGCGCTGGTTTAATTTTTTATCTTGTTCGTTGGATCGTAGATCGTGTGGATTATGTATTTCTGGTCATTGGATGCAGTTTCTAATTACCAATTTGCTTTCTAATCATGTTATTATTCGAATTTTGCTAATTAGATACTTTCTAATTGATGAAAACTAGGTTTTATTGCACAAATCATTTTATTTTATGGTCTTACTAATATTTTTCCCTTTCTAATTATTTAATATTGTATTTATTAGATATTTTTTTATTTCTTTAATATCTTTAATGCCAATAATTAAATAATCTACATTTTTCATTTTCATATATTTTTATTTATTTTATATTTCATTTTCAATAATTATTTATGTAATTATAAATTGATATTTATATAATGTTTCATTTATTTTGAATAAATATACATATACTACATTTTTATTTAATTATGTAAATTTTTCTATATACATATTCCTATAATATGTAGTATTAACATTTATTATGCTAACACACACATTATTTATACACACATTAACCTATATATATGTGGGTGTGTGTGTGTGTGTGTGTGTGTGCGTGTGTGTGTATATACTTTATTTTTTTATCAACTCTTTAAATTTCATAATTAATTCTACTAAATTAAAATTTTCATTAAATTATCAAAGTAAGGTCTTTTTATATATTATTTTTCATTTGTCAACCCACAATTTGAACTCAAAGATGTCTTAAAATCTTTGAATTTTTTTTCACTTAACTTATTTCATTTAATTTCATTAAACTTATTATTTGACAAAATTTTGGTTTATTGCAGAATATGATGAAATTGATTCTTGTAAGAATGATTTTTGTTTATTTAGAGATGAGAATGAAGACATGGAAAATTATTTGAAATGTAGATCCTCTAGAAGGTTGGAGGATAAACATACGCAAAAAATTTTAAAAGGGATTCCTACAAAAGTATTAAGATTTTTTCCAATTACACCAAGGTTTAAAATGATGTTTAAGTCACCCAAAATGTCTGAGAATTTGATACGGTATTTTACAAATAAAAAAGATGATGAGAACATGTGACATCTAGTTGATTCAGTGGCATGGGGAACATCATTAATACAAAGTGGCCCTGACTTGCAGAAGAGCTTAAAAATTTAAGATTGGGTTTTGCCACTGATGACTTTAATCAATTTTTTAATTTGAACTCGGCATATAGTTGTTGGCAAATAATGCTTGTGATATACAACTTACCACCGTTGCTTTGCATGAGAAAAGACAATATAAGGCTTACATTGTAAATTCCTGATCCAAAGCAGCATAAAAATGATATTGATATATTTTTACAACTACTAATAGATGATTTACTAGACATATGGAATAACGAAGTTGATGTATACGATAAATTTATTAAATTGTAATAACCCAAAATTTTGTCAAATAATTAAAAATAATTAAGTTTAAAGAAATTAAATGAAATAAGTCAAGTGAAAATAATTTTAAAGATTTTAAGACATCTTTGGGTGCAAATTATGGGTTAGAAAATAAAAAATAATATAAAATATTTAGATGTAAAATAAAATAGGCAAATAAGACCTTAATTTGATAATTAAATGAAAATTTTAATTTAATAGAAATAAATTTTGAAATTTAAAGGGTTGCTTAAGAAAATAATAATAATAATAATAAATAAAATAAAGTATATATATATATGTGTGTGTGTACACATATATATAAAGGTTAATGTTTGTATGAATAATGTGTGTATAATAAATGTTAATACTGCATATTATACGAATATGTATATAGAAAAATTTACATAATTAAATAAAAAAATGTACTATGCATATATTTATTTAAAATAAATAAAACATCATATAAATATCAATTTATAATTACATAAATGATTATCTGATAATGAAATATGAAATAAATAAAAATATATGAAAATTAAAAATATAGATTATTTAATTATTGACATTAAAGATATTAAAGAAATAAAAAAATATCTAATAAATACAATATTAAATAATTAGAAAGGGAAAAATATTAGTAAGACCATAAAATAGAATTATTTGTGCAATAAAACCAAGTTTTCATTAATTAGAAAGTGTCTAATTAGTAAAATTCGAATAATAACATTATTAGGAAGCAAATTGGTAATTAGAAACTGCATCCAACGGCCAGAAATACATAATCCACACGATCTACGATCCAACGAACAAGATCAAAAATTAAATTAGCGCCCGAATACACCAAATCACAGAGATCCAACGATCCACAAATGATCTGTCCGATCCAACGAATGAAATCAAAGCCAAACCAACACCCGGATGCACCAAATCATCGTGATCCATTAGATCCTATGGCTCACAACACAAGCAGATTCGAAAATCGCGAACGTACAGCAATCGAGGATCATCAACAGTCTAGATCTAAGGCGCTGAGTCGATCGCGAATTGTGTGCTGCGATCGAGGAACATCCAACGGGCCAGATCAGAGGCGCAGTAGGAGATCGCGAACACACCACGATCGAGGATTATCCGGCGGACCAGACAAAATTCGTTGATCACGATCAAGATCACACGACGATCGATGCACATCCAATAGTCTAGAAAGACGCGTTCCGATCGATTGCAAACCGAACGCGATGCTCGAGGAAGTTCCTACGGCCTAGATCGAACCCGCATGATCTATGATCTACTGCTGCGATCAAGAACGATCTGACGGTCCACGTTTAAGGCGCCTTGTTAATCACGAATCACGTGCTGTGCTCAAGAAAATCTAATGGTCAGGAGCCAAGATGATGATCGCGAACCGTTGATGCAATCAAGGATCATCAACGGCCCGGATTTATGCTCCCATTAAAAACAAAAATAATAACCGAAAAATAGCAAAAATATCTGAAGAAATTCTAGAAAAATTCGAAAAAAAAAATGTTTCTAAATTTTCCAAACCCACTTGCTATTTTCCTATGCTGGGGGGTACGAAATTTTGAATAATTGCAAGTTTCTTACAAAGAGAACACAAAAAATTTGTCATTCTACACTATTTTAAACATTATATAAAGGACCCTTAATGCTCACATTGTGTTCATCCCAAATCAAGAGCATACTAGTCCCTCTTGACTCTCTGTAGCCTTCTTCTTGGCAATTCCCTTAGTTCTTGAGTAATCTTGAACTGTTCTTGAGTATTTTTGAGAGTTCTTGAGTGTTTGGAAGCCTTGAAGTAACGAAACTCTGTCGGATTTCAAAGGTGTGCAGAAGAGACGCATTTAAGGTGGAAGTGACTTCTAACTTCTACTTCTTTATTTTAATTTGAATAAGTCTTGCATGTGTGATAATAAGATGATTGATTGAATATACGTTGTAATATGCATGCTTTATTTATTTAATGTGCCATAAATATACATGTTATGCATGTTTAGAAATTAAGAATATTGATGCATGTTATACATGAATTGTGCCATGAATAAATATTTAATGATTCATGTTTTGTATATGTTGCATCGATGGTTTAATCCAATATTGTGTGTTTTATCACTAAGAAAAGATTAAATAATAATTCAATCTACGTACCAGCGCGATGATGGACTACATAGTGTCATCCTGTGTGTTCCACCCCTCGACTCGACTTGCCGGGTTACCATTGACGATTTTGAACTGGGTTTTCAAGAGTGATCCCACTTCATAGATATTGGGGTTTGAGTTCTGTTTGTCATTCTCTCTCCCAACGATGTGGAATATAGAGATAAAACTCTTTCCGTCCGAATGTCAACCATAAACAAGAAATTTGTTTGAATCGCCTAATGTACAAAAATGTTTGATATACTTGGTTTGTTTGAATTGAAATAATGATTTAGATGTTTAGAAAGATCCATTGGGCTATGTGCTCACCCTTCCTTCTATTTTTCAGGTAATTGATTTACACGAAGACCATGAATATTAGTTAGGTTCTTTTTTTAAAAGTTTCTAATTTCTATGTAAGGGCATATAGCCCAAGTTTTGAATCTTCCACTGTAATAGTTTTCTTCAAGATCAAATTATGTACTCAATTTTATTTAATTAATTGAGTTTACGAATTTCAGTTATTTCTTGTACTATTGCCTTATCAAATTCTTAAATTTAGATTATGTACTGTCAAATAAAGTGAAGGCATGAAATAATTGAAATAGAAAGAAAGTCAAGTGTGTGTCACTTGTAAATGTAACACTGGCCCGACTCGTCGTTTGGTTTAGTCTACCGTCAAGAGAATGGTGGACATGTCCAATGCTTAAAGATGCAGGGGTTGAAGTGTTACATAAATCTACTTTCAATTTAAGGATAGTATTAATATGCACAATCAATTTATTACCCCAAAATTTTTTTGAATAATTAAAATTAAAAAATAAATAAAATTATTTAAACAAAGTAAATTAAAGAATTACAAAGGTTTCTAAAATAAAATTAACTCAAAAGAATGTATTAACAACTTTTAAAACTTTTATTTACTAATTCTTATGCATATGAAACAAATAAAATGGAAAATGGAAGAGTTTTAGAAAGGTTTCTACCACGAAGACACCCTAAATTTGTCAATTCATGTTTATTAGAAGAACTCTACATAACCCAAGCATGAGCACCATACTTTTCATTCTAGCAAGAACTGGACATGTCTCTTCTTACTCTCTTTGCCTCCCTCTTGACATCTATTTTTCTTTCTTTAGTTGTTCTAAATAGCAATTAGAGTAGTAGTAACGAGGTTCTGCGCAAATTCTATTCTAGAAGGAGATTCAACAAAGGCGCTTAATAATTAAAGCTATTTGAGGTAGAAGTAAATTTTGAATTTTACTTTATTATATTTATTTTAATAAGATGTTCATGTATAATTACACTTGAATATGCATGCTTTATGTTGAAATAATCATATAGCCATGCCTAGATGTCATGTGCTTAGGCTTGCATGAATAAAGATGCATGTTATGTGATGATATGATCCATGCTATGTTGTTACCATGCTCACATGTTAAATTTCTAAATCATGTTAGTTTTTATTCATAAATGTTATGTTTTACACTTAACAAAAAGATTAATTAATATTATAACCATGTACCAGCGCAATGTCCCAAAGGGATTACTATGGCTATTCTTAAGATTGGAAAAATGGGGTTTGTCCCTAGTTTACACGAGTAAGACCCAAAGTTTTGGACAATGGGTTAGACCTTAGATACATTGGAAACTAGCATAAAGATTGCCCTTTCCTCCTTTTATATGAATTTTGATAAAAACACCAAGGTTGACCCCTTACGGTTTTAATTACGATTGTTAAACAAGTTATTGATTAAATCGTGTAATGTTTGGAAGTGTTTGACATATATATCTTATTTGTTGAAATAATGACTTAAATATTTAGAATGAGCCACTAGGCTTTGTGCTCACCTTTCCTTCTTTTAACATTTCAAGGAATTGACAAACAGAGAGCACACAAACGTCACATAGACAATATTTCTAAGAAATTGTTTAATTGTAAGGCATGTTAGCTCAAAGTTTGTTATTTGAGATTATTTTTGTTGTAATAAATAATTAAGGGTTTTATACCTTTGGATTGAATTATTTTTCTTCAAGATATCTTGTTATCTTATCAAGAAATGTTATGAGTTAATGTTACTCAAGAAATCCCAGAAACTTGAGATTTAAATTGAAAAAATGAAATAAAGTAGCGTCGACACACCTCCCAGCCAAGTGGTATAACACTCTAGCCCCTGAATCCTATCACATATGCCATTGACTGGGCATCTTCGTCTCTCACCTTGAGACAGAATCGCCTCGAATGATACAAGCACTCCCGCTTTCAATATTCGAGAACCAGGACATCACTTATATTCTTTCCTTTCTCACACCATCCCAATAAAATATCAGAGTGTGGAAACATAGAAAATATTAACATACATGATTTAAAATAAGAATGACATGTCTAAAAACAATAACATGATTAAACTCTTATATAAATAAAATACTCATACCTCATTCCTGAGTTCAAATGGGTTAAATAAATAATACCTAGCCCCATGGCCAAAGTCAATGACTAAAAAGCCCAAACATGAATTAAATGCGGGTCTCATACCCTACAAATTGGTAGACAACGAGCAACCTACTCCTAAACAACTACAACAGTGAGGTGTCTCATGACCACAAAATGCAGTTCCTTATTTGTCAACATAAGTGTCTTCAAGGGTTACATGAAAAGAGATTAGTGGGGCGAGCTCAAGAGCCTAGTGGATCTTATACAAAACATATCGAGCATTATAATAGCCAAAATAAAAACATGCAAGCACTTATAATACATTAAGCATTTCAATAATTCAATTATTTAAGTTAATGTTGAGACCAAAAGTATTCCTTCTTCGACATTCCAACTTAGGTTTGGAGTAATCAATGTAACACCTGAAGGCCCGTTACACACTCGAAATCGTATCTCAAGGTTGATGTCTCACTCGATCATCAAACCAAGTCGTGAAATCTCACTTAGACTCACAGTCCCATTTCAATTAGAGACCCGCTGAGGGCTAAGAATACTGACGGTGATGCCAGACCTAACTGTAGTATCTTCATCACTGCGCCGGTATGTGGTTTATTCACTTAATCGTCCTAAATTAATGACCATAAGCATTTTCACAGTTTCAATATCCAATATTTATGGCAATGGATATAAATAAACAATTCATCATGCTTATAGACACATGAGACATATTATTCATTACATCGCATGATAACATGGATTCTAAACTATATCAAACATTCATACATAGTATGACATGCTATGAATCTGTAATACCCCAGAATTTTGTCAAAAATTTTAAAATAAATAAAATAAGTTGAATAAATTAATTTCAAAGATTTTAAGAAATTTTGAGTACATATGGTGGGTTGGCACATGAAAAATAATTTATATTGGAGATATAATAAAAATTAAGATAATTAAATGAAAATTACAATTTAGAAGAATTAATTATGAAATGTCAGGAGTTGCTTAAGAAATAAATAGAAATAATACACATATAGGTTAATATTGTATGAATAAGGTCTGTGTTAGCACCATAAATGTTAATACTACATATTATAGAAATATGTGCAATTAAATAAAAAATTCATATAATTAAATAAAATATATTTATTAAAAATAAATCAAACATTAGGTAAATAATAGTGTATAATTACATAATTTATTATCTGAAAATGAAATACGAAATAAATAAAAATACATGGAAATGAAAAATACAAATTATTTAATTATTAGCATTAAAAATATTAAAGAAATTGAAAAATATCTAATAAATACAATATTAAGTAAATTAGAAAGGAGAAAATATTAGTAAGTACATAAAATAGAATAATTTATGCAATACAATCAAGTTTTTATCAATTACAAAGTGGGTAATTGCTAAAATTCGGATTATAGAAGCTTTAGAAAGTGATTTTGTAATTAGAAACAGGATCTAATAGTCCAAAACGAATTTGTAAAATCCAACGAATGAGATTGAAGTCCAAAACGGCACCCAGGAGCACCGAATTACCAAGATCGAATGGCTCACGATCAATCTCTCCAATCCAATGGTCCAGATCATGGACGCAAATCTTAATTGCGAAATAGGACAGCACACTGTGATCGAGGCAGATCGGACGGACCAGATCAGATATGCGTTCGGAGATCGCGAAGGTATGCATTGATCGAGGAAAATCTGACGATCCACAATCGATCAAACCAAATCCAACGGCCCATACGATTTTCGATGATCGCAAAATCGATCCGCAATCTGTATCCGAGGACCATCCGACAGCTCTGATGAAGTTAGCTGATCACGATCAAGATCTGATGCTGTGATCGAGGATAATCAACGGCCGAGATTTCAATCTGCCTGATCTCAATTGCAAAACGCGTGCTACGATCGAGGAAATCTAACGGTCGACGTTCCATCTGCCTGATCTAATCACGAATGAAATCTCGATGACGATCCAACGGCTCCGATTTGCTGCTCCGAAAATAATAAACGAAAATACCGAAACTAAATCCAAAAAAATTCGAAAAAAAATGTTTCTAAACTCCAAAAAATTCCAAAAAAAATACCCACTATTTTCCTATGCTTTGGAGGCACTAAAATTTGAATTTTTGCAAGTTTTCCACCAAAAAACTTGCCATTTTACACTAGTTTAAAGCCTATATAAAGGACCCCCATGCTCACAATTTCATTCATCCCAATTCAAAAGCATACTAGTCCCTCTTGAATCCTTCTAGCCTTATTCTTAGCATTTTCCTTAGTTCTTGAGTGATCTTGAACTATTCTTGAGTGTTCTTAAGAGTTTTTGAGTGTTTGGAAGACTTAAAGCAACGAAACTCTGCCGGATTTCAGAGGTGCGCAGAAGGGACGCATTTAAGGTGGAAGTGACTTCTAACCTTTACTTCTTTATTTTAATTCGAATAAATCTTGCATGTGTGATGATGTTTTGAAGATGATTGATTGAATTTATGTCTTTATATGCATGTTTTATTTATTGTGTCACGAATATACATGTTATGCATGTTTAGAAATTAAGAATATTCATGCTTTGTGCCATGAATAAATATTTAATGTTTCATGCCATGGACATGTTATGCTGATGGTTTAATCCGATATTGTGTATTTTATCACTAAGAAAAGATTAAATAATGACTCAATCCACCTACCGACGCAATGATAGGCGCAGGGATAGACGTCATCGTGTGTGTTCCACCCCCCGACCCGACTTGCCGATTTTTTTTATTTGATTGATGATTTTGAACTGGGATTCCAAAAAGTGATCCCACTTGATAGATATGGGGTTTGGGTTTCCATATGTGATTCTTACTCCCACGATGTGGAACACAGAGATTAAACTCTTTTGGTTTGAATGTCAACCAAAACAAGAAATTGTTTGAATCGCCTAATGTACAAAAGTTTTTGATATGCCTGGTTTGTTTGAATTGAAATAATGATTTAAATGTTAGAAAGATCCACTGGGTTGTGTGCTCACCCTTCATTTTATTTTTTTTTTCAAGGAATTTGATTACATGAAATCATGAATATTAGTTAAGTACTTTAAAAAGTTTCTAATTTTTAGGTAAGGGCATGTTGCCCAAGTTTTAAGACTTCCGCTGTAAAATTTTTTTTGAATTATGTATTCAATTTTATTTAATTAATTGAGTTTATGAATTTCAGTTATTTCTTATACTATTGCCTTATTAAATTCTTAATTTTAAGTTATGTACGGCTAAATACGATCAAGGCATGAAATGACTGAAATAGAAAGTCAAGTGTGCGTCGCTTGTAATGTAACACCGGCCCAGCCCACCGTTTGGTTTAGTCCACTGTCAAAAAATGGTGGATGCGTCCAATGCTTAATGATGCGGGGGTCGGGGTGTTACAAAATCCACAACAAGGCAACCAGGTATTCATATAAGACACATACAATCTTAGCATGCTTCTAAACAATAAATAATGGTAAACACACAGTTATGTTTCATATTCAAACCAAAATTATGCTAAAGAGTTTTAGTTAGTCATTCCCACATTTTTCTTTATTCGATCCCTTTCAATTTTTGCCTCGTTATCTTTGATTCCTTGAGGACTCAGCCTTTAAGATTTATAAATTTAGTATTTGTACTTGTATTACTTTCAATGTTTAAGACTCAATATTTAAGAATTAAGGTATGTAGTGTGTGTAATGGGTATAAAGAGGGTAATTACTACTTGTTTCAACCCGTGATGACCACGCTTTTCTATACCTTGATCTTAAGATTTGAACAAGTATTTGAATGGGCTGAAGAGTTTATACCTAGTTTTCGATCATTGCCTCCTTTGTTAGATGAAGTATCCAAGATACATTCACAAGTGGTGTTGATATTCTTGCAACACGCTTTTGGAACAAATCTGTGGTTCTAACACGTGATTGCAATGTTCTCTCTATGCAATTCTTCTTCAATTAACGTTTGTAGCCAGTGATAGTAGCATGTGAAATGGGTTAGAACAGATAAAAAATGAGTATTAAGGAGAAACAATTTAGAGATTACTTATAGCTGATTTTGAACTCTACTCAACGTCTTGTCCCGTAGTAGCATAGTTCTCCTCCCGTCTCTGTTGGAAGGTTGTTTGGAAAGGGATGATTGATTGGATCCAACCTAGAACATGCAAGAGAGTAACGATGGTTCTAAGGGCAGCCAGGGTTCATTGTTGAGTTTAAGGTTTTGTTCTAAGAGGAGGGTGCATGACTGCGTGATGAACAATGGAGATTAGGGTTTTGCACACATAACAATATATAGGCAATCCCGAAATTATTTTCAATAGTAGGACTTCAATCTTTATTTCGAAGACCATGGTCTTAACATTGCCCTAATCGCAAGACCGTGATCCCACGTCTTTCACGAATTTTTATCGTATTCAATGGAACATGACCTTCACGAAACCCTTTGGTTTCACTGTAACACCCCAGGCCCACTACGTATCAATATTGTCCCCACCTTAGCCACCAGGGACTAGGTGTAGGGTTTTGTTCTTAGCAAGACTCGAACTTGAGTTTTTCAAAAGCATTAGGCACCAGTACGGCTTACAATTGCTCATTTACCCAGACATCACTCTAGTGTCGAACCGATGTGGGATATTACAATCCATCCCCCTTGGAGTAGTCATGTCCTCAACACTCACACCACCATCACACCTAGAGCAGCTCTGATACCATTTATAACAACTCGGGCCCACTATGAACCGATATTGTCCCCACCTAGCCACCACTGACTGGGTGTAGGGTTTTGTTCTTGGCAAGACTTGAACTTGAGTGTCCCAAAAGCATTCGGTACTAGTAACCACCCATGTATGCACTCATAGCCCAATTTCAACTTTAAGGTCTAGCCGATGTGGGATTATTACAATCCAACTCCCTTGAAAGCCATCTGGTCTTCGAGATGCACACTTGTTACACCCAGAGCCTGCTCTGATACCATTTGGAGCAATCTCGGGGACGAGATTGCTCCAAGATGGATGGATTGTAATATCCCACAGCACTCCGATGCTAGAGTAATGCTTGGGCTAAATGAACAATTGCAAGTCTTACTAGTGCCGAACACTTTTGGAAGACTCAGATTCGAGTCTCACCAAGAACAAAACCCTACACCCAGTCAGTGGTGGCAAAGGTGGGGACAATATTGATACGTAGTGAGCTTAGGTTGTTACAAATAGTATCAGAGCCACTCTGTGTGTTACTAAGGTGTGAGTCCTGAGGACAGGACTACTCCAAAGGAGGGTGAATTGTAATAATCCCACATCGGGTCGCCCATGGAATGTTACCTAGGTTATAGGTGCATTCGCGAGTATCTACAATCGACAATACCTTCTGGGTGGCTCGGGTTCAAGTCTCGCCAAAAACAAAACTTTGCACACTGGGCATGTCTAAGGTGGAGAAAATATCATTGAGTTGTGGGTCTGGGCTGTTACAAATGGTATCAAAGCAAGTTGTGGGCATAATGGGTGTGAATCTCGAAGATGAGATGGTTTCCAAGGGGGGTGGATTGTAATAATCCCACATCAACTGGACCTCAGAGTTAAGACTGGGCTTTGAGTGCATACACAGGTTGGTCATTAGTGCCGAGTGCTTTTGAGAGACTCAGGTTTGAGTCTTGCCAAGAACAAAATCCTACACCTAGTCAGTAGTGGCTAAGGTGGGGACAATATCGGAACGTAGTGGGCATTCATGAATTTGGGATGTAAAACCATAGTCTTCTTTACTAGGACCACAGTCCCATGGCACACTCCCTTCTTTGAGGTAATCCCATGATCCGAATTTTGAGGACTATAGTCCTAGTACATCATTTTTTGTTCATTTGTTTGTTTGTCTTTATTTCTGTTGTAAAACTTGGGCTATTACAATTTACCCCCAAACTTGGGCTATTACAATCTACCCCCTTAAGAGAATTTCATCCTCGAACTTTGAAATGATTACATACTTATACATTGGTCTCTAGTTAGCTACTCTTGGTGAAAAGCTCTGGGTACCTTTTCTACATTTCGCTCTCTAACTCCCAAGTATCCTCTTCCAAGTGTCGTTGGCTCTGAGACTCTGCACTTTACGATCTAGTATTCTAATGGTTGGTTCTTCGTAAGTAGCATCATTATTGATGTTGACTTGCTCATAGTGTATGATGTGAGAGAGGTCTAGTTCATATTTCTATAACACCAACACATGGAATACGTTGTGGATCGAGGATATTCTGTTCGATAGATCCAATTCGTAGGCACACTCATCCACTTACCTGAGTATTTTGAATGAACCGATGAACCTTAGTGATAGTTTCCTTTTGATTCCAAAACCTTTAATCCCCTTTTGAGGACTAATTCTCAGAAATACTCTATCACTCTCTTGGAACTTGTAATACCCTGAAAGCTCTATATGAAATTCAAGATCAATTTAGTGAAATTGGGTGCAAAATGAAACTAGGCTCATTTCGAGGCTAAATTTGGTAGGTTTCCAAAAGTTTCATTTGGTGGCCCTTAGGGACCCAAAACAACCTGAAACGAAGTAAGGTGACATGAACCAACTAATTGTACAACATATCCAAAAATTAGAACAATTAGTGAAGATTAGGGTTTTCATTTGTCAAATGCTTTCAGGGGGTCCAAATTAGAAAGAATTGACATTTAGGGTACTTCAGGGAATCAAAATAACCAGAAACGAAACGGAATTACATGTACTAACAAAATGAATGACATATCCAAAATCAGGACAATTGGCCAAGATTTGAATTTTCATTTGCCTAGTGACCTCAATGGGTCTCAAATAAGAAAAGTTTTTGAGGAAAAATTATCTTGGGCCAAATCATACCTTAAAATTTGCATTAGGTTCGTGTGATTCTAAAACTATAGATTATAAATCATAATTCCTTGTAAATAAGGAGATATTAATTTTTATTTAATTTTTGTGAACTCATGAAGTCATGGCCACCCTAAGCGTGTGCAAGTCACATGAGTGGAACACCATGATCATGTGTACCCTCATCCTAGCCTTAGCTCCATGGGACGTTTCTTTTATTTGAGTTCATGTAGGATGATCCCTTGTGCTATGAAAATGAACAGGTATGCCACCCTTATGAGATGTCCTACTTATTATTAAGAAACCATGAATGAATGATTCCATATGCACCATGATGTGATCATATACACCATGCTCTACACACCAAAACATCCCAAATAATTCAAATTAGAAGTTTATAATTTAAGAATAGAAATTGCTGAAAAATGTTTCTAAACACCTAAGGAACAAGATTAGAAGTTTCTAATCCAAGAATAGAAGTTGCTAAAAAATATTTCTAAACAAGATTAGAAGTTTCTAATTCAAAATAGAAGATTGTCAAATCTTGTTGATTTGGTGTACATAAGAAAAGGAATCAATTACCAAAACATATTAGAAAGTTGTCTTGCTCACAATATCACACCTAGATTAACTTCCAAACAAAGAATAGTAAGTATTCTAAATCCTTTTTGTGTTCACATATAAATAGCAAATCAAATAAAACTTATATCTTGTGCTCACACTAGGAATTGGAAACTACATCAGCCCACATTCTAAATTGTAAGCACACTTAATCTATACATTCTAAAACATCCCCAAGGAGGAATGAAAAGATTTCCTAGTGTAAGCATGCCCAAATCGTCCTCTAGTGCTCATGAAACTCTATGCGCTCATTCTTCTCATTCCAAAGCAAAGAGTTGACACTTCCTTCTTTCCTTATTCTTGCCCTCTTTTTGGCACCTCTTTTCACTTCTCTTTTCTCTCTTGTGTGAGAAGTTCTTATTTCAGTATTTTAGAGAATTGTTGAAGTAGTTTTTGTTGGTGGTAAAAAGTTCTTGAAGTTCTAAAAGTAGTAGATAAGGGGAACCTTTGTCGGATTCAACAAGAAACTAGAATTAAGGTGGAGGGGATTTCTTGAACTTCTACTTTGCTCTTTCAAATTTCTAATATATTCATGCTTATTTAAATTCTGATTTTCAGCATGTTTTATTTTAGTTTCACCACGTTTAATCATGTTTTAATTTCAGTTTAGCATGTTTTTATGTTTTAATCACTCATGAGAGCATCCCATGCTTAGAATCCATGTTTAGGATTTGATTCAATGTTTCAAGAATGCCATATGATGTTTTCATGCTTTCTTGGTTGTTTAAAATTTTGAAATTTATTTTTTGAATTTATTTTATGGTTATATGATCTTAAACACAAGAAAGTAAAGATAAGAACCACGTACTATTATAGTAACCCATATGGGTGCTATAGGTGTTCTTAATACATGCTTGGAGCGTGTGGTTGCAAGACGCAACTAAAGGGTACTTAGTATGTGGCATCAAATGGAAAGTGACAAAAAATGTTTTTTCACCTTAAATAAGAGTATCTAAATTAAGAACATCTAGGGAGTAGAACCCCTTTTAGTCTTAACGTCAACTACAACGAAAATGTTGTGTAAATCGCTTAATGCATGAAAGTGTTTGAATTTGGATGTGCTATTGATTTAAAATAGTAACTTAGTTGTTTGATGAATGATCCACTGGGCTATGTGCTCACCCCTTCCTTTTATTTTTCAGGAAATTGAATTACATGAAGAATGTGGATTTTTTTTTAAAGTTTACTTTTAGAAAGTTTATATTGTAAGAGCATAATGCCCCAAATTTTGAATTTAAAGACTTCTACTGAATTTTACTTTTGAGTTTTAGAGTTATATACTTAATCTTTGGATTTGATTCAAGAATGTAATTTTTTTATTTTATTTGAATGAATAAAGATTTGAAGTTTTCCTTTATTCACTTGCATTATCTTGTTGAATATTAAACTCAATGGAATGTATTCATGAGTATTTCAATAAGTGTTAGAATAAAAGAATTGAGATACAAGTTGTGCACTTGTAAATATGTGGTTGAGCTTAAACCTGTCTTTTGGGGGTTGGGGTGTTACAGAACTCTAGAGGTCTTGTCCTCTTGTCTGCATAACTTTTCTACCTACTCTGAGCCATGGTTAACCTCTTTTGTATCTACTTAACCTATTCATTCATCTCTTATACTAGGTCTGATCCTATAAGTACATGATCTTCAAAGTCTACCCAGCATGATGGAAATCTATAGGGTCTGCCATAGAGAGCTTTGTATAGAGCCATTTTGATACTCTCTTGGTAACTGTTACTATAAGCAAATTCTGTTAAGTGCAAGTATTTACTCCAATTACCCTTGAAGTCAAGGACACACACTCTCAACATATCTTCTAGAATCTATATTACTCTTTCAGACTGTCCATCTATCTAAGGATGGAACACAATACACATAGTGAGTCTATTGCCTAGTTCCTTTTGTAGGCTTTGTAAGAATTGAGATGTGAACTTGGAATTTCAGTCTAACACAATGGTCTTGTGTACACCATGTAGCCTTACTATCTCCTTGACATACAATTTTCCCAATTTTCAATTGTATCTATATTTTAGATGGGTAGAAAATGAGCTACCTTTTTGAGACGATCTATAATCACTCATACCATGTCTTCACCCTTCTGATTTCTGGGTAAGTCACTCATGAAGTCCATTGCAATATTATTTACACTTCCATTCTGGGATCGAAAGTGGTTGCAACATCCCTGAGGGTTTCTTGTGTTTGGCCTTTACCTCCTGATAGGTTAGACATTTAGAGACATACGTGGCTAGGTCGTTCTACATGCCTCTCCACCAATAAGTCTTCCTGAGTTTTTGGTACATCTAATCACCTCCTCGATGCATTGTGTAGTTAATCTAATGAGTTTCATCCAATATAGTCTTTCTACTCTACCTACTCTCTGGCACACAGACTCTATCTCCAAGTCTCAAGGTACCTTCGGCATCGATTCTTAAATCGGTGTGTTTGCCTTACTTGAAACCTTATGTCAGGTCTACAATCCACTTATCATCTTTTTGCTTGTCTCTAAGCTGTCGTACTAGGTCCCGTTCGCAAACCAATGCATATAGGTATGCTTGGTTCTCATTTGCAATTACACTCAAATTGTAATCACAAATGAGCTCATATATTTGCACTTTTTCTTCATTCTTCTTATCAATCTTCCTGCTAAGTGCATCGGCTACAACATTAGCCTTTCTTGCATAGTAGTAGAGTTGGAAGTCATAGTCCTTCAGAAATTCCATCCATCTCCGCTGTCTCAGGTTCAGCTCCTTTTGAGTATAGATGTACTGCAGGCTCTTATGGTCTGAAAATAGGTCGAATCTCTTTCCATAGAGATAATGCCTCCAAATTCTTAAGGCAAACACTATAACAGCTAATTTCAAGTCATACGTAGGATAGTTCTACTCATAGATTTTCAATTGTTGAGAGGCATAATCAATAACTTTCTCCTCTTACATCAATTCGATGTCCAACCCATTCTGTTATGCATCTTTATACAAAATGTATCCAACACCATAACTAGGGGTAACCAAAATTGGAGCTAAAGTCAACCTCTTCTTCAACTCTTTGAAAGATTCCTCGCATTTCTGATCTTAGATGAACTTCTCTCCTTTTCTGGTTAAGTTAGTCATAGGCCCAGCTAACTTGGAGAAGTCTTGAATAAATTTTTGGTAGTATCCTGCCAAACCCAAAAAGCTTTTGATTTATGTTACTACTTCTGACTGCTTCCAATTAGTCATCGAATCCACTTTATCTGGATAGACTGATATCCCTTGGGCCAAAACTACGTGATAGACACAAAAATTGGTCGTCTTTACCAAAAATTCACTTTTAAAATATTAAAGAAAATACCAAGAGCAACATTATTCACATAACATATATACGAATTTATAAGACGCCCTCAAATAAATCAATTCCTATTTAAGGAATATTAGTTCATTTAAATTAATCTCCTTTTGCCCCTTTTGAGGTATATTTATGTCCATTTACTAAATGTAAATATCAAACTTATTTTCTATGACATACTTTTATGACATACTTATATTCATCTATTAGATGCAAATACCAAATTTATTTTCTTTAGGAAATATATACATTTGGAGATCATATTTCTTCAAGAAATATTTATGCCTCTTTACAGATAATCATACATTTTTATTTATTTTCTTATTTCTCTCTAAGAATTTTGAATATTTCTTCCTCTTACACGACGTTATATCCTTTGATTTGACCAATTTGTAACGACTCGTATTTTTTAACATTGAGTTGACAAGTTTAACATGTATTTTTATGTTTAAATTAATAAATTATAAATAAAAATATATGATTTTATGGTAATTGAATTAATTAATGAATGTATTAAATAAAAAATAAAATAATTAATTAATGATAATAATAATGATAATAAATATGTTATCGTGAGAGTTTATTTGATGATGAAATGGATAAATTAAACCTTACATATATATATATATATATATCAAGTGGATAATGTTGCATTATGAGTCATAGATAAGAAGAGGGATGTAAGAATTATCTTGGCATTTAATTGGTAATGAGACCCACTCCAAACCTTTGCGATAAATAACCTTTCCTCTCATTTCATTTCTTGCTTACTTCTCATTTGTCAATCAAATTTGCTCAATCGGGAAAGGAAAAATGGAAGAGAAAAAAAAAGAAAAAGAAGAAAGGAAAAAAGAAGAATATAAAAAAAGAGACAAAAAAAGAAAGAAAAGAGGGAAGAAAAAAGTTGTTCGTTTTCGAGGATCCGACACTTAGGGTAATTTATTATTATCTCTTTTCAATTCAGAATTTTTATGGAAGTTAGGAATTATAGTTTTCTTAGTGTAGTTTTTAACAAAAGTATTAATCTATATATATCATTATGTTCAAATCAAAAAGTAAAATATAAATATATACTTTATTTGTACCCATATAGGGCCTAAGAATTTATATGATAATTAGAAGTCGATACATAGGGTGTCTAATCTATTAGCACTGAAACATTAGTTGGCGGGTACTAAAATGTTCAAAATGAAATTATGAACTCAATAACACTAAAATTAGGATTTTTTTAGATCAATAGATATATTCAGTTTGTATTTGTGCAATTGTAGAAATATTAAATGTATATATAAGGTTGTATATGTATAATTAATGTTACGAAAATGTTAATTGATTACATATAAGGTATACAACTGATTAACATATAAGGTTATGATTAATTATGTAATGTTATACATACATACATACATACATACATACATATATATATATATAATGTTGTATAGCATTATGAATTACTTTACATGAAAAAAAAGCATAACATAGTAAATAGTTAACAGTGTAATATATATATATCCTATTGATTGTATATTACAGCAAATTTGTGAAGAGGTTACGTAATGCATACCAAAAGCAAAATAGATGTTAACAGTGTGAGCTTTTGGTATTTTGCTCAATATTGGGAGACGCAACTGGTGATCGGGAAAATGTCAATAGTCGATTTAGTTTGTGAGTAGTGATTTGATGTATTTATTTAAGTTTTTATTCTACTTATAGTTGTTGCATAATTGGGTGCTACATGCATTGCATATTGCATTGAGATGGGACTGATCTTCAGATGCGTCGACTTGGCCTCAAGATGAGAGGCTCCGAGGTGTGGACATTGGAATATGATAGTTCTGATATAGAGTTGATCTGCGGATTTTCAAATGTACCAACCTAACCTAAGTACAAAAGGTTCTAAGGTGCGGACATTAGATCATGATAATTCTGAGATGAAGCTGATCAACGGGTCTTTAGATATGTTGACCTGACCAAAGTACGAAAGGTTTTGAAGTGCGAATATTAGATTGTGATATCTTTGAGATAGGACTGACTGACAGATCTTCAAATGTGTTGATCTAGCCTAATGATGAAAGGTTCTGAGGTGCAGATATTAGATTGTGATAATCCGAGATAAGGGAGGTACACTATACAGATATATTTAGAGTGGTACATGACACACTCTATTGGTTCATGGGTGGCGATTGTACTATTGGGTCTGTTGGCCATGATCGTCGAGATACAACAGTATGGCGTAGTCGGTGGACAATGATCATCAATTGATATCGCAGTATGTGTAACTCCTTGAAAAATGTATACGACATAAAATGAAATGGCATGTACAACTTAAATAATCAATTCATCAGAAGTTCATTTCATTTATCAACTTAGTACTAATGTGCTCAAAATATCTTAGTGAAATGAGAAATGGAAGTGTGCCCAAGTCCAAATTAGAAACCAAAGAAACCCTAACACACACATGTCAATATGCCCAAAAGAATAGCAACCACAAAGGAATGGATAATTCCTAAACCAACCTGGGTAATGTGCACACCACAAACCCTAGCCATCACCCTTGAGCTTAAGAAAACCAACTAGGAAAGTTCCTAAGTGCCTAGTTGTGTTTCATCTAAGAGAATACAAGGGTAAAATGTAATACCTTGGCCCTCCCGCGGGTTCCCTCGGGCCGCACTCAACAGAGAATGCACGCCCATTCGATTGGGAAGCCGTCGCCGCATCGTCCGCTGAGAGCCGGAGCGCTACTATAATCATTTGTCTCATATTCTATTTCTCTTTCTTTCTATCTTTTAGATAATAATAAAATCATTTTAAATAGTCACCAATTTTTTTGAAATAAACTTCTAATTAAATAAAATGGATAGGTGCAATTTCAAATGAAATAAAAACATTGAGTTCAAATTTAAACAATTTAAAAACCTCCATATAATCCCAAAACATTCAGTCACATGTAATATGTCTAGAACAAAAGGAAAGAAAAGGGGTACATTTCTAGTCAAATACAAAAAAAAAAACAAAAAAACAAAAATGCGCAGCAAAGACTATCAACCTCTTCGGCGAGGTTTCAAAACAACTGAGTCCTCCGCGATGTCCGTCGACTCGTGCTATCTCAAAAATCACCTAAAAAGAAAGGGGTGAGCTCGATAGCCCAGTAGATCATACCTATACATCGCTAGCATTATTTAAACCAGAAAACCAAACATGAAAACACTTGCATTACATTAGGCGTTTCACACATTTATTTGTTTTGTTATAACCTAAGACCGAAAGAGTTCATAACCCTCTCGGTAAGCCCCTGTGATCCGAGAGCGAATCTGGGTACGCTATACAGCCATACCGTGGGGACCATAGCCTAAGGAAGGGGTAACGCTCTACAACTATTACCAGCTTTCGAAAACCATATCAGCTGTCATAGACAACTCTCTAGTGGGGGTACCTACGATGCGCTTAAGGCTAGTCCATCACAAGAAGACTCACGATGCGTCGTTGGCTCGTCCATCGCACCAAGACGTGTGTTCTTAATCATCCTTTAATCTTCTTTAATTTCACAATTCATTCCAAGTCATGCCAATCAGCCATCAACGTAAAATAAATTTTCAAATGAAGAAGTTCGCATGC
>JAJIYU010005855.1:0-21581 GCA_030144865.1 Tinospora cordifolia | reverse complement strand
TGGAGGAACTATCATGACATATCAAACACTTCCACCTATATATATAACACCAGTGAAAACCTGCAACAATTCTACCTCCAATATATACAGAGAGAGAGAGAGAGAGAGAGAAAGGGACGTTATATATAAGTTGATTGTCAACACCATTGTTGATTGATGTAAACACTTACTTAGTTTTCATCAGAGATGTGTTGGAAATTTATGGGCATCTAGAAATTTATGTAATACATATAAATTTTTCAAAATATTTAAGAAAGCTTTAAAAATTGTGGTTAGCACCAGTTGTCACAAAGTTATATCTCTCATAGGCATGATGATTATATATTAAAAAACCTCTCCAACAAATAAATAAATAAACAGAAATGGCATGTAATTAATGTGGCAGCCATTCGATGTCAATATCAAATTAAAGTTGCACCCTTTTGTTGATGCATGTTTTCCCTCATTATTAATCTAATATATGTTTAATTGAAGGACACGCCAACATGCTTCTCAAATTATTGTTACTTTTAATGTATTATGGTAGAGTGGAAGCTAGTGTCATTCATTTACCATACAAGCAAAAGCAAAGAAGAAGTGAGGTTGGAGAGAAGGAGAAATTCTACAATATTAATACTTTTAGGAATAAAGATGACCTTACTTTAATTATTTTTTTTTCTAGAAGATCAGGAAAGAGAGAATCAGGATCATGTATAATGGGTTTTGGTGCTTTTCTGTGATGCATCTCATGATCAGCTTTGTCTTTCACGCCCAGATAGTGATCATGTATAATCAACCATAAACGTTATTATTTTTTCCTTTTCTTTTTCCATACCAAAATATTATTCAAAGTTAAATTCTGATTTTGCTTAGATTTAATATAACTGACTATATATGGAATCTAAGATTGAGAGAGACTTCAAATCAATCATTTTAAATCATACTACCCATAAATTACATATATTTTCTTAACTTCTTCATAATATCCATATCTTATATAATACCACTAATGCAGAGTAAAATTAACATCCCCTCTATTATGTGTCTCACTGGCTTGCCCCTTAGATATCCCAATTAATAGGAGTAACGTCACCATAAAAATAACTAAATAAATAAATCTCACTTAATACAATCAAACATCTTCTATTAATTTCATTGAAGATATAGGAAAACTAAGTAATTAATCTTTGTTAGTTGAATAATAATACACCTCAAACAATTGATAATAAATTAATCATAGTGGTTAGTGGGTCCCGGATGATTTCCTATGTAGATGTAATTTATACAAATAGATATAATATCTAATAAAATAAGTAGTAGGGGTATTTAATTTTATAATGAACAGTGGTTGAATTTCTTTTCTTTTCTTTAATATGGATTATTAAATTTTATATATATATGAAGTTGATGATTTATTTTCCTGTTGCTCTTACCTAGCTTTGATTGCCTGTTGATGAGAGTGCTGAATGATTGAAGGGAATCGTTCTGTGGCGGGACCTTTTGTTGGGCATAAAATAATGCAAAAAAAAAAAAAAATCATAAGAAAAATTTTGTGGGGCACTAAAAATTGACATCTTTTGCTTGGAAAAAAAAACATTTATATATATATATATATATATTTATTTATTTATTTTATTTCACTTTTAGGGTTTTGGAGAGATGAGGCATAGGATTCGTCGGTTTCTTTTGCTCAAAACAATGCGAAGAAAAACAAAAGAGATTGCTGAGCCGATTGATCACCATCTCTATCTCTCGGTACATCTCTCTCTCTCTCTCTCTCTCTCTCTCTCTCTCTCTCTCTCTCTCTATATATATATATATATATACCCTCCTTACGCTACTGCTACTACAACTACAACTACTACTATTTCTCGTGAGTGCCAAGTGGGTTTTCATTTTGACCCTGAAATATTTCTTTTTTAGAAAAATAATGTCAAAGAAGTGTTGCCACCACATGATGCTGCCCCCTTCCCCTTTACTATTACTAATTCTCTATTGCATTGTTCTTCTTTCCCCCTTTCGCCCATCTCACTCTTTTATTTTTATTTTTATTTATAGTACTTCTCATGTTAATAGCAAATTTTCATTAATAGAACTTTATATTCTTCAATTTTATTAAATCATTACACTAATAAATTTCTTTCATTCTTTGTTACTTTTACTTACTACCCCCTTCTTTTTATATAAGTAATAGTACTTTTAATAATTTTTATTGCATTTGACTGGGGGAAAGAGACATTCATATATATATATATATATATATATATATATATATATGTTGGTTAATGTATGTTCAAACTGACTAAAAATTTATTCATAGAATATAATTGGAGCTCCTTTAATTTTTGGGAGTGTTAATTTAAATTAAAACTTTTTATCACCTCTTGTTAATTAGAACCATATTTAATAATTGTATAGGCATCGATAACTAAGAATAATTGTAAGCATTATTATGAAACTAATTAAGTGACTCATCATCAATCTATGTGTTATAGAAAAATAAAAAGAAATAAAGTAAAAACGTCAATCATCAATCTTCCAACCATGGACTTGAGTACAGTTGTTTGATTAGAAAGAAGTTTTTGGACAAAGGAGATATTCTTTGATAAGAAAGAAGTTGTCTGATGATGGCATGGAGAGAAAATAAGAAAGACAATGGGAAAAAGCCAGAGTACTGGCCACCCCCGACAAGTATATATGTATATATTGCATATATTCTTGGCATGAGCAAGAGATGTATATGTACCATGCACACTCCAGTCTCGTCATCAAGTACGAGCAGCTATAGATTCTATTCCCGGCAATTCCCATATCATCTGACCCACTTGCTTAACCCTTAAAATACAATAAACTAAAATAAAGATAATGCTTTCTTTCACCCATGAAAGACAATAATTTAGTTTATTTAAATGGTTATATATATAATAAATTCATGAGTAATCAACTACAAATCTAATTACATGTATATATAGATATATCTTAAAGGAGGAATTGAAGTGCTAAAGAGAAAAAGCTATCATATGAGTATAAATATTTAATGGAGATGAATTTAACTGAAAATTTAAAAGGTTGTGAAAGAGACCATTAATAAGAAGGACAAGATTCTGGTCATGACAGAGAGGAAGACAGAGGGAGAGAGAGTATGAGAGATGAAGAAGCAAAGGCAAAGCTTCCCAGTTTGGTTTTTCTCCTGACGCACACTTGCACTGATCACAAATCCAACCGTGTGGACAAAGACAAAAACCTTAAAAATCACCATCTCCATAATTTTAATAAAGTCACTTGCCCGGCCCCTTTGTTCACTAATTAAGTCAAGACAATAGCTACTGCTCTTTATTATTATTATTATTATGTTTAATATATTTATCAACTTTATTGAACTTCTTCAAACTATAGATAATTAGAACTTGAAATTATTACTTTTTATCAACTTTCTTTTTTAATTTGTAATATTTTTATCATAAAGGATACATCACCTATCACGTTAATGATACGTACAGAACATTGTATTTAATTAGTTTTTATGAATGTAAAAAAACAAAAAAAAAAAGTTGGAAGCTGATGGAGTTTCAATGCATTAAATTAAATGGAAGACCAAACCAAATTAATGAACTTAGTTCAGTTTTAAATTAGTTCAATTTAGGTTATATTTTATATATATATATATAAAATAATCAATTCAGTTTGATTTATATGATTTGAGATTATAAGAGATAATTAAACAATCTTAAAAATGATAATGAGTTCATTTTTACGTTATCATGTTTAAGTTTTATATGGACTACAATGTAAAAAAAAAAAAATTGCGAAATCATCTCATGCAACGAGGATGTCTTTTTTTTTTTGGGTTATTGGATACGCATTAGATCAACTACAAAATATATGATTTACTAATGTTTTTTCTTTTCTATTTTCTCTTCTACTATGGTTAAGTACTATTGTTATCAAAAAATAATTGTACATTTAAAATTTCAACATACCTAGTTATGAACATCAAACCATCAATTTACACAGAATCAGACTAATTACATTTTAATTTGATTAGATTTCAAATGGTTGATTAATTAACCATCTGATTTAAATGGCCTCCACTTGGGCTCCTTAATTATGTCGTTCTTCATCATATTCGCCTTCTTAATTATACTACGGGGTTTAAGTTTCTTTTAACCTAATAAACTTTAAACTTGCCATCGACACTTGAAACAAAATACAAAATCAAAAAATATTTATCGAGTGGACAGGTTTTTCAAATCTTTGTTAAAAAAAAGAAAGAAAGAAAAAGGGATAATCAGATGCAAACTCATAATTTTCATCAAATGGCCTTCTAGCACCGTTTTTGCTAGAGAAAAACTGTTTCAGTTCATTTTCTCTGATTGGTCAATAATCATATCATTATTAGATTTGTTTGTAAAGTTCAAAATTTTCTACCAAGCAATATACTGATACTAAGCTATATTAATTAAAATAATCTTGTTACTAGTTTTACTTATACAGTAATATATATGAATAAATTTTATGTAATCTTAGGCATGCATATATACCTACATCAATAGCACAACATACAATTATGTAAAGATATTTAAAAACAAAATTAATAATTTATGCGTGCAAATATAATCTTTATATTTTTGAATTAATAATCCTAGAATCATCAAGAAAATAATAAAATATTTAGATTTGTGTAATGAAAAATTTGTCATTCTTGTCAAATATTGGCCCAATCTGATTATAGGATCAGAATCAGTACTCTTTGACTAATAAAATTAATAACAATTCTTAATGGAAATGAGCGTTACATAAGTTTAAGTATGAACAGAATATAGGCACTTACCCTCTATTTTAAATATTATAACAAGAAATATAAAGCGCTTTCATCTCTCTCCACCAATTTACTTTATATATATATATATATATATATATATATATATATATATATAGGAATGACATATCCAAAACTTTCATGGAACTACTTAAATACTCATTTATATATAGAATAACTTTCTTAAATACTGATTCCTATAATTTTAGTTTTCAATGAGAAGCATAATTTCTATAAAATCATAAATGATTTTTGAAACGAAAAAAAAATCAAGATATATATTTCATTCAGTTCCAAATATAATGTAATTTTATACACACACTTATCTCTTTAATTAATAAAATAAAATAAAATGTTGTGAAAATTTCAATTCAACAGAGTTGAGCCTTTTTTTTTTTTTTTTTTGAAATTTCCTGGAGCTAGATACATTATTATACTTATTTACGTTGGAGTCTGTCAAGAAATAAATTGGCACACATTACTCGTGCTCCTCTTACCATGCAAAGCAAGTTCTTTAGGTTTCTTTTTATGCTATGGTGGATTATTAATGTCATTTAAATTTAATTTGCTAAATATCCCTTAAAAATAACTTACTGGGGTAAAACTGTAAAACTAAACATGATTAATGTGGGGTAAGTTAAAACATTAACATTACTGATATTTAAGAAGAGATTGAAAGAGAAAAATATATATTGCCATTAATATATTCAATATAATTACCTAATAATTTTGAATCTTGTGATTTAGTTAAATAAATATATAAAATATACAATCTTATGACTTAGTTATATGTATTTGCCAAGAATTAAATGTTTTTATTTGAGGGTGGAACGAGTTACTTAGAAATTAATCAATGATAACCATATTTGTCTTTGTTTCAAGATGATTTCCAAGAATTGTATAATACATAATATATCATCTAGTTTGCACGCATTCTCCAAACTAAATCACTGCTCTGCCACTAATTTGCTTTCCATTCAAGGGTTGGGTCTCTCGACAATTGTTATTGCATTTACAAAGATTCGAATATAAAATTTTGCTTAAGCAAAATGACAAGCAAACCACCAAATTAAACAATTGTTCATCTCTAACTTCGTTTTTTTAATATAGTTAAAGGCTTCCTATTTTATTAGCTAGCTAATACATGCATATATAGACAGGTAGCATTTACTTTTCAATTGTTGCACTTGCCAATTAAAATAATTTCCAAACCATTAGGGCAATATTACGATGGGGACGCGTGAACCCTTTTTCAGTGTTGTTATAATAATGAATACTCCCCCTTTTATTCTTTATATTGAACGTTGAAGATGAAAAATATTCTAGATCATAGTAAAAATTAATAATGTGATTATTGGTTAAAATACTTCTTCCGATAATAGCAGTTAGTATTAACGCAGTACATAGTAATAAAGATAATAAGAGATAACGGTGAAGTTGAAAAACAATTATATTTAATGTTTTATCATTTTTATTCAAACGTTAAATAATGCAAGCTCAAATTAAATTCCTTAAACGTTAAATATTTAAAAGAGAGAGAGAGAGAGAGAGAGAGAGAGAGAAGAAGAAGAAGAAGAAGAAGAAGAAGAAGAAGAAGAAGACGAAGACGAAGAAGAAGAAGCAGTGTTCCTCCTTCATCCCACCGTTAGCTTATAGGTCCTCATTATTAGTATTTATCATCTTTAGAAAGTCAAAAATTTAAATTGTAACTGAGTATATAAGTCATGAGATTGACTAATTGTAAAACAATATATATATTAATGGTATTTATATGGCTTTAATGTTAAAAGTAGACATACACCCACCAAAATAAATGGATCTTACGCAAAAATAATTTATGCTGATGATTTAAAATTTAATTAATTAGCCTCACCAATATTCTTTTTCATAATTTTTTGCTTCTTTTTCTTCTTATGCTATTTCATAAGCAAGGAACATGGCAAAGAAATTCAATTCAATAATAGATAATTAATAAATGATCAAATGAAAAGAAGTTCAACTTCATGAAGTAGTTGAATTTCAAATTGAATCTAATTAATTAACTAAAAATTTCAGAAATATATACATAGAAAAACTTCATTTCGAAATAAAGGAACCTTTATATGGTAGGTTAAAATAGTATATTAATTAATTAATTAATTAATTAATGAAAAAGACCTAACATCATTAGCAACACATAATAGAACAGGAAGCACATTTACTTCCTTCACTATGTACCTTTAAATTCCTCTTAAAAGCACCCTCTGTTCGGATTCTTAGACTTCAAAAAAGCACCCTCTCTTGGGGAAATCTGTACTTCAAAAATCTGCTATAACAACAACCCGTCATCATTCTTGAACGCTTATAAGGATGAGTGAAAATAACATGTTGTCTATAATAGCTAGCAATCTCCACGAACTAGATATATTGCTCTTGATTTATTAACTAGGCAAGCTCTTCTATGCTAAGTGGTGGTCAAATTCACTATGCAATGTCTCATTGAAGAACCACTCTTATATTGGAGCATGACAACATCCTCTTAATGGTTAGAGTTTGATTCTATCTCCTAAAAAAAATTTTATTTATGAGTCATGTTTATGTTATATAACAATGATTTTTCAAGATGTAAAATTTTTTGAAATAAAGAGAGAGAGAGAGAGAGAGAGAGAGAGAGAGAGAGAGAGAGATTAAAGAATATAAATTTATTGCGTGTAAACTCTAAAAGAATTTCATAGGCATCTAAGTGCCTGGCTAGTATCATTTGCACATCCTGATATTACATTTGATTGTAGTGGCTGCATTTTCAAGACTACAACAGATATTGTAACGACCAATATTTTTGAATATTGAGTTGATGAGTTCGACTTATAATTTCATGTATGAACTAATGAATTATAGATGAAAATATGTGATTTTATAACAATTGTATAAATTAATGAGTTTTATTAAATAAAAAATAATAAACATAAATAATGTGACTTTATTAGATAATGTAAAAAAATGAAATGATTTAATGAAATAAATTAATTGTTGCATGTGTGTGTATATATATGACGTAAATTCATATTTATGGGAGGAGCTGATTTTTGTGTATATATATGATGTAAATTCATATTTATGGGAGGAGCTGATTTTTGAATATATATATATATATATATATATATAACAAAAGATATTATCTATGATGTGAAGGAATAAAGCCAAAAGGATTATCTTGATTTTAATTAATGCATGGGACCCACCGAACTACTATATATAAATGGCTTCTCACTTCATTCTTGCTCACACCGCCTCCATGCAGGAAAAGAAAATCCAAGAGAGGAAGGCAAACCATAATAGGGGGAAGAGAAAGGAAAAGAGGGAGAAAAAGAGGGAGAAAAAGAAAAACAGAGGGAAGAAAAAACTATCATTTTCTTGAAGATTCGTCATCTGGGTAAAATATTTTTACCTCTTTTTAATTTAAAATTGTTATAAAAGTTATAAATTATAGTTTTTCTAGTATAGTTTTTAATAGAAATGTTAGTTTATTATGTGATTCAAAAATAGAGTGTATTTTCACTTATAGTAAAACTATAAAATATTTATTTCATTGTGTTCATATCAATGAATAAAAGATAAATATATAGTTTATTTGTACCCGTGTAGGCACTAAGAATTTGTGTGGTAATTGAAAGTCGATATATAGGAGGTATATATATTAATATTGAGATTTTAATTAATGGGTACTGAAATGTCCAGATGAAATTCTAGACTCAGTGACACTAAAATTAGAATTTTTAAAGATTAATTGATATATTAAATTTGTATTTAAACAATTTGAGGATTAATAAAAAAATGTATATAAGCTTATATAATGTTAAATAATAGGAAATATTATATATACAATGTTGTATAACATTATAAAATACTTATCGAGAAAAAATGCGTGATATAAAAAATAATTAAGATTTTCCTATATATTGCATTGAACTGCAAAATTATGAAAAGGTTAGTTATTGTATACCAAAAGTGGAACACATATCAACAGTATAAGTTTTTGGTATTTGGGTCGATATTAGGAGTGTAATGGCACCAATTGACTGTATTGACCAAATTCATAGATGAACCACAATTAACCAAGTCAATTCTTTAATTGACCAAGAACCATAAAGTCAAATTTGAGCCAAGTTTCATGTAGATGTAGATATTAAGAAACCACGTTGATTACACAAGACAAAAGTTAGCGGAACGCATTGGGAGTTGAGCATCGTTGTGAGTAGTATTTTCTAATTTATTACTTAAAGTTGTTATTCTGGTCATAAAAGAAATGTTATTACATATTGCAATGCATTTGCAATATTTTAATGGGCTTTTAAATGAAAAATGTGCACTGAATCTCGAGGTCTGATGATACGAGTCAGGGTATTTGATGTGGTTGAGCTTTGAAGATTAGATGTCACTATACTTGGAGGTACATTCTGTGCGAGTTCTCAATTGGCCCACTTACTGAGGATCTGAGACAGTCATACATGAGGTATGTGCTAGCGAATCCTTATGATGTTGTATGAGAATATGCTTAACTGTCTGGTAAGCCCAGTTGAGTGGATTTATTATTGCCTTGGAGGCTAGTGAGCGCCTTGGCATGTGTTTTCATCATTAAAACCATTTTCAAAATGGAAGGTGCATGACTGCATTGTGAATTTAAAATTCATCAGCAGTTGCATTTACTCGCATAATATCATTTGTTCATGCATACATGACATTGTTTTATAAAATTTTTGTTTTAAGTTATATGTTAGACTACATTACTCACTAAGCCACTGTGGTCAAATTAGCTCACTACTCTAACATTTTAGGTTCTTTTACTAGGGACAAAGGAAAAAATGCGGTTATAGTGTAGCTCTGTGTTCTCAGCTTATTTTAGTAGGTTCTCTACACAATTTACTATTTTGAAAATTAATATGATATATAGTTGGTAAGAAAACCATAGTAAATATTTTGACTTAGACACTTTTGCTACTACTACATGTAGAAGATTGTATATGATTACTTTCATTTGACTTAAATTTCTACTGCATTTATTAGTTTAGTTATTTTTGCATCTCTAGTGATTACTATGATGATGTTGTGTATAGGGTGTGAGGGAGGCTTAATAATGTTTTGACGAGCTCGTCTTGTCAGTGGGTTTGTTAGGTCATTGTGTCTATTGGTTCAACCTTTTACCCCTGGGAAGGGATCTCGACACTGTTGGTATCAGAGCCAAGTTTTTCTAATAAAGGAATAATAATTGTTGTTAACCTAGGGAACCTCAGAGTAATTGTGGAAGTTAGGAAAACCCTAGGAATGACTTAGAGTAGCATAGCAAAATTATGGACAAAAAACCTCCTAGCTTTTGATTGATAAGAAAAAGAACTGAGTTGAGAGTGGCTATATCATGAGGATAATTGGACTATCATTGGGAGTTAGTGAGTTTTTAAGACTTAAAATTTGAACCTTGTGGATTAGACTATCACTTAGAGATAATCTCCTTAATGTGTAGTTATATTTTGTTACAAGCACTTAAGGTTATGGTCTACTTAACCCTAGAAATGACGAAAGATTAATGTTTTATGTAGACCACAATGCCTCCTTGACGTGGGAGACCACGTAGGATCTTGGGGTCGGTGCTACCACCACCACCTCTAATTCAGCACGAGCAGGATCCCATATAGAGGCTCGAGGCTTTGATTAGGGCACTAACTGAGGCTACTCAGGCCCAAATAGCCTTAGTGAGAAAGAAACTTGATAGGCTTGAGGCTAAAAGATAGAGGGATGAGCCAGTAACACCACCGACACCAGTTGCATCCGAGATTGGAGCAGATGAGAAGACTACAGACATCGCAGAGGTAGTCCCGATAAGACAGGGAGATGAAGCTGCTCATGATGGCCTCCTGAAGAGGTTTTTGGATCTAAGACCCAAAGAGTTCCATGGGGATCTGAATCTAGATGCGGCAGAGAATTGACTTCTCAATATTGAGAAGAACATAGAGACGTTGAGGTTGTTTGAGGAGAACCAGGTACTCTTTGTTGCGCATATGCTTGAGGATGAAACCACAATCTAGTGGAAGGCCACCTGAACAACTGAAGGGTAGATTACTTCATGGGCCCATTTTTGAGAATTATTCTTGAGTGCTTATGTTCATGAGACAGTGAGAGAGCATAAGCAGGTGGAGTTTTTGACCTTACAATAGGAGGACATGTCGGTGAGGAAGTACACCCACAAATTTATTTGACTGGAAGCTTATATGCCCGAGTTAGTGGGTAACCCAAGGGAGAGAGCAGGATTCTTTCGTCGAGGGCTGAGGGCTAATATGAGACAAGCAACATTGACATCTAGTGAGAACACCCTTGAGACCATATAGAGAAACGCAATACAGTTTGAGATGGATGGTAGGGATGAGCGTACGATGGTCTAGATAGTATAGGATGCCATTTTGCAAATGTAGTTGCAATTGGAGGATATTCTAGAGGGGAGCAGACTCAATTATCTCTTGTAGTCCTAATTGTTGCCACCCCAGTATAGACTTATCAGCCGGTGGGACAACCATTGACCCAGTATGGGGGCCAAGGTAGAAGTCGAAACAGAGCAGAGGTTCAGGGCACAGAGGCTATGGCCAAGGCCAAACGTATTAGGCTAAGCAAGGATGTCAAATTACATGTTTTTAGTGTGCTTGTTCCTGCTTCCAGTATACCCACCGCCACTATTACTCGAGTGAGAGCATAAACAATCATTCAGCTTGATCCGAAGGCTACCACGACTTTGGTAGAATGTATCATTTCTATTTTAGATTCTACTTTATATGTGTTGGTTGATGTTGGCCTTACCCTATCATTTATCTCTGGACATGTCGTAAATAGATTGGGATTTAGACCTCTTAAAGCACCCACCTGGTTCATGTTGAATACAGTAGTCGAGGAATGCATTTACCCTAATCTAAAATGTGAGGGTTGCGTGTTGAGGTTGGGTGACTTTGAGACCATTGTTGACCATCGGGTGTTAGAGTTCTTCGAGTTTGACACTATATTTGAGATGGATTGGCTAGTAGCTTACCATGCACATGTCAACTATTTCGCCAAGAGGGTGGTGTTTCAGATACCAAGGCAACATGTTATTATCTTTCAGGGTAGTGCTTCTAATAAATTAAGAACCCGAGGCAAAATGTTGACTCAGTTGAGATTGATACTCTAGCCGGTCCAACCACCATAGATGAGGGATCTTCATGGGCGACTATTGATGAGATTCCTATGGTCAGGGATTTTCCTGATGTGTTCCCTGAGGAATTACCCAACTTACCTCCTAAGCGGGAAATTGATTTCATCATTGAGTTTATTCTAGGGACGCAACCTTTTCAATCCCTCCTCATCAAATGACCCATAAAGAATTGTAGGAGTTAACGGTCCAGCTAGAGGAATTGTTGAGTAAGGGTTTTATTATCCTGTATCACCTTAGGGTGCTCTAGTGTTGTTTATGAGGAAGAAAGATGGGAGTCTCCGTTTGTGTATCAACTATTGACAGTTGAACAAGGTGACAATAAGGAACAAGTACCCTTTCATGTGCATTGATGACTTGTTTGACCAACTCAGAGGTGTTACTGTGTTTTCAAAGATAGATCTAAGATCTAGGTACCATTAGTTGAGGGTTAGGGAAGAGGATGTACCGAAGACGACCTTTCAGACTCGTTATTGGCACTATGAGTTTCTAGTCATGTCGTTTAGCATGACAAATGCCCTTGCGATGTTCATGCACCTAATGCAGAAAGTGTTTTGTCCCTATCTTGATTCATTTGTCATTATCTTTATTGATGACATCCTTATTTACTCAAAGACTAGGGAGGAATACGCCAAACATTTGAGGATCGCATTGACAACTCTTCGAGATCACCACTTGTATGTTAAGTGTAGCAAGTGCAAGTTTTGATTGAAAGAGGTACAATTTTTAGGCCGTGTGATAGGAGCCAAGGGTATTTCTGTTGATCCGACTAAGGTCGAGACTATTATTAGTTGGTCGAGACCTACCACAGTGACTGAGATCCATAGCTTCTTGGGTTTGGCAACCTATTATCGTAGATTTGTGTAGAATTTCTCAAGGATTGCTGTACCAATGACGAAACTCACCCAGAAGGACGTGCTCTTTGTATGGACAAATAAGTGTGAGGAAGCATTTCTTGAGTTGAAGAGTCATTTGACATTTGCGCTAGTACTTGTGCTACCTGAGCTAGGCTGTGAATTGGTGATCTATACAGATGCATGTGGAACAGGCCTTGGGTGTGTGTTGATGAAGGGTGACAGAGTAATTTCTTATGTCTCACGACAATCGAAGGCACATGAGAGAAATTAACTCGTCCATGATTTAGAGCTAGCAACAGTGGTGCATGTGCTCAAGATTTGGCGACACTATCTGTATGGTGAGCGTTTCACGCTTTATTCTGATCACAAGATCCTCAAGTATTTGTTCTCTCAGAGAGATTTGAACATGAGGCAGAGGAGGTGGATGAAGCTACTTAAGGATTATGACTTTACCATTGAGTACCATTCGGGAAAGCCAATGTAGTAGTTGACGCGTTGAACAGTGTACGAGTCAAGAATGCTTGTGTGGCTAGACATATGTTTCATGTAATACCCTGAAAATTTTGTACTTAAATGAAATATTAATATTGGAGTATTTTATGAAATGATATAGTGACAATGAGAAATAATAATAGAAGTGGAAAAATTAATTAGCCACTTGAATGCTCTCCTAGTTTGCAAGAATTAGTAAGTCTCAATTTGGGGAATCATACATGAAATAGAAATACAAGAAATTGGAAACGAAGAGATGAAATAGAAAGTAGAAACATAGAAATATATATAACCATTATGTGTCTCCTATTAGAAAGAAAAAAAGCTTTTGGTCTTGCGTTTGCAAGATCATGGTCTCCAAACAGAGGGCCGCGGTCTTGCGTTAATTCTTAAACACAAGACTGCGGTCCTGTGGCAAAATCCCATGACAGAAGTTTCTAAAACCATGTCAATTTGTGTGTGCATAAGAGAAAGAACAAACCATAGTTGTTATCCATGGCCGATCTGTGTGTGCAAAAGACGAAATTAGAAAGTGGACGAAGTGCTAACCCTAATGTCTACACCTTGTGAGGTGCCACAATGAAGAAAGGGAAAGTTTCCTGTAATCAATGTTACGAACCTACCAAACTTTGACCCCTATAACTCTATATAAGGACTCCTTGTGCTCTCATTCTCTTCAGTCCTACAAGAACTAACAAGTCCTTTGTAATACCCTAAAAATTAAATAAGATCGCCACATATGTTACAATGATTTAAATATCAAATAAGTAAATAAATAAATAAGAAATAGTATTTTAAACCTATGATTGCATGAAATATGTATAAGTAAATTTAGAATAATTATTAAAAATGATATGAAATCTAAAATCACAAGAAAATGTGCAAAAATGGCGCATTTACATGATTATCGCGGTAATGAAAGGAATTACTGCGGTAATTCTGGACAAATCCAGAAAATTGAGAAAAATGTGTCGTTTTGGTTACCTCGGTTGGTGAACATGGTAATCACAGAAAATCTAGAAAAAATAAAGTTTTGAACTGGTTACTTAGGTCAGTGACCATGATAATCATGGAAAAATTCATAAAAAAAATAAAGTTTTGCATTGATTACATTGGTCGGTGACTGCAGTAATCACGAAAAAATTCAGAAAACAAAAAATGTTTTGCACTAATTACCTCGGTATGTGGCTGCAATAATTCAAGACTATATAAAGAAATTTCTGCGCAAAAAGCACTAAAATCATCTATTTCTCCCTCAGAGCTTGTGATTTCTTCCAGATATCGATTCACTTCGATTTCTCTTAGTTCCATCGGAGTTCTTCAACAACTTTAGCTTACTCAAAACATTCTCAGTTGCTTCTCAAGTAAAGGAGGAGGAAGAATTACATCAAGCAAGGAAGAAATGAGGGTTTTTGTGTCTTGGACAAGGATAGACTAGGTGAGCCACATTTTTTCCCTTGAATGAGTGTTCAATCACTGTTATTTGGTGTATTCTGAGTATGGATGTTGTGTATGGAATGAAAATAGAAGTGATTGAAGGTTTGGGCCTCGTGTTGAAGGTGAACGAAAAGGAGAAAGAAAATAACACAAGATAAAAGATCTAAGGCGACTACAGACAAGAGCAACGGCTCAAGGGAATTGAGTATCAAGTGGGCGAGACAATCTAGCTATGACAATTGATTGATTCTTTGGATTGTGAGTCCCTTCGGACATCTTTCCTTAGGTCGTGGTCCCAAAAGGTAACCGGCCCTCCAACTTTACCCCTAGATTTGCTCTCGAACCACACGAGGACACTGAGAGTGGAGTTCTTTCAGTCTTCAAAACTCAATGGATTGACCAATATAGTGTTTGAAACGCCCTAATGTAATAAAAGTATTTACATGCTGTATATTTTGGTTTGTATAATGTTAATGATGTGTATGCGATGTCGTCATTTTGGTTGAGACGTCACTGGGAGGTTGTCATAGTTTTCTTTTTTGTTTAATGTTTTATCCTTTTGTTGTAAATGATTTGAACTAGGCATGTGCCTCCATCTTTTAAACTGTCTTACTTGTAAATTTTGGCATGTATCAAATGTGGCCATACGCCTTATTATATTTCTTTCTAAACTATATTTTCATGTTGAATTTGTAAGTACTTCAAACTGTTGCTTGCATTTTCTTAATGAATCTCATTTTACTGACAAAAACTTTTATTTGAAAGAACATTGTGTATTTTAAATTGACTTCATAACTTATTTGAAAGAAAGGTTTTGAAGCATGAGATAGACAGAATGAGAAGGAACTATGTGGGTTCCGATTCTTGGGGAACGACCGATTCCGTGTCTCCCATCGAATGGGCACGCCATCTCTACGAGCGGCCCTGACGACTCATCATGGAGAGAGAGAGATACCGGGAGCTGAGGTGTCACAAGGTTGGTATCAAAGCCTAGGCTTTAAATACCTTGGGCAAGAAAAGAATTTGAAATGCCATTTGGTATATGGAAATATGTCATTATTAGGTAGCTAGATTTCTAGAAAAGACTAGAGTGATGTTAGCGTGTCTGAGTTGTTACTCGCAGATGGAATGCAAGTACTGAGAGGTGTCCCTGATAGTTTGATCTCTTCTTGGGGAGGTGTCCTTGAAGGTTTGATGCCCTTTTATGTGAGGAGTGTCCCCAACGGTATAATCCCTGCTCCGAGGAGATGTCCTTGAGGGTTGATCCCTACTTAAGAAGTGTTTGAGACTTGAGACCGATGGTATAATAGAAGAGTGATAGAATCAGAGCTTGGCATAGGTTGACGCTCGACAGAGAAATAGCTAGCCAAGTATCGAGACCATGGTTCTAGTTAGAGACTGGACATTACGACACAGTGGATCATAAAAGCAAATAAAAGCTTCTAGGACATAAGCTAGAGACTGAAGATGTGTGAAACGAACACTTGATTGATTTGGACACGAGATCAGGAGAATCTTATATCTTTGGTTTCTATATGATATGAAACGCATAGGGATTTGGGGACATGGAGGAATCTTGGACTCAAAGATTGACGGACCATGATTTGTGAATGATCAATATCCTTGGAAGAACTTGTGTGTACTGTGTTTGACTAGTATGGACGGTCAAGAATAGTGGGGCTTACGAAGCCTTAGAATCAAGATATTTGCAAAATTGTGTGGGCGTAGTGAAATCTCTAAGTGGAAGCCTGTGCTAATGGGCAAGGGTGGTATGAGACGCATGGACCCGGAGGCATAGATGGAAGCTTGGAATTTTATTATGCTATCATGTATTGCTTACTTGATTGATTGAGTGATTTCTTGCTATATATGTATAATTGTTTTGAGTATTGCCACACTAAACCAAAAAAACAAAAAACAAAAAAAAAACAAATCCAGTACCCTGAAAACATACATGAGGGATGGAAACCTCAAAGTACAACTTAGAAGCATAAATTTGTAGGCCACAAAACAATTGAGAACCTAGAGACACGAACTTAGAGTCATGGTAATACGAACGATACTAAGAAATAGTATGGACAATAGAGAAAGGTGCAATGAATGATGACAATTATCACCAGTAGTAAGAATGTTTTGGATCCATAGTTGAAGAGAAAAGGTTCATGTAACCCAAATTGAAGTAGTAGTAAAATTACCATTAACTGTGATTATTGAAGAATTTTTGTCTTGAATGATTAAACTATTGGATACTAAAGTAACTTTTAACTTGTAGATAATGTCACGAACAAGAGGGAGTACCAGAACGGAAGCGGCTAGAAAGGATAATATTGATGAGTCAGGACCGAGAGATGAGGATATACCAGTGGTAGCAATGCCAATAGAGGCGTCGGTGACCCCTAAGTTGATTACAGAGATTGCCTAGAGAGTGGTAGAGCAGGTCGTGAGGATCTTGCAACTATAGATGTTGCCACTGGTACAGCCTGAGCCACAGGTGTAACCTTAGCCCTAGGCTCAGTAGAGGCCCACTTCTACAGACTTAGTGCCACGGAATCGACCAGTTGGATATGACAGGGAGCAACAAGATTTATTGTAGAGTTCCAGAAGTTGTGGCCCAGTACATTTGAGGGGATGATGGACCATTTGGCAACTGACAGATGGTTCATTACGATGAACAAACATCTGAATGCTATGGGGGCATCTGGGCCCAGGAGAGTAGCATTGACAGTGCATCAGCTCGTAGGACTCACCTATCATTAGTGGGAGATGATCATGAATGACCCCACCATTGATGAGTCTGCCATGTCATGGGAAGAGTTTAAGACATTATTTTATGATAGTTTTTTCTCCACGGCAAAAGACTAGGCACCTGCAGTTTGAGTTCCATGACTGTGTTGGAGAACGAGCAAAAATTTACTGAGCTGTCGATGTTTGCTCCAGAGTTGATCAGGGACGAACAGTCCAAAGCAGATAGATTCACAGAGGGGCTGGAGATAGATATCAGAAAGATCATTACTCCACTCAGACTAACCACCCTGAGAGAAACAATGGTTAGGACCCAGTTCATTGAGCGGGACCTTGAGCATGTGCAGACCCTGAGGAGTAGAAATAAGAGGTCACAACCAGAGCAGACTGCTAGAGTCTCCCAGAAGAGGCAGACCAGGCAGGAGGTACGCAGAATACCTCCTATTCATAGCCGGACACAATTAGCTACTGCACAGCAGTACCAGCAAGCTCGACCCGATCATGCGAGTATCAATCAAAAGGAACTAGCTAGGGTGCAGGGATTATGTTTTGAGTGCAGTAGGAAATGACATATAACTAGGGATTGTCCTACTAGAGCACCTGCCTCAGCTTAGCATCAACAGCAATAGACTCGTGGACAGAGTAGTCTTTCACAACAGAGGTAGCAGCCACAGTCCCAGACCCAGCAGAGAAGTCAAGTTCAGCTGTATGCAATAGACACACAAATGAACCCCACTCCTGCAGTGGAAGGTACGCTTTTGTTGTTTGGTGTTGTTGTGTAGATTTTATTTGATTTTGTTCCAATAGATCGTTTATTTCTGAAGACTTGGGTGAATGACTACAATTAGTAACAAGCCCATTGGCAATAACACTAAACGTAGCCACACCCAAAAGGGCTACCATGAGTTCACAAAAATACCATAGATGTGAACTCAAGTTTGGGGACAAGCCGGTTTCAGTTGACCTATGTGTACTCCACTTCGGGGGATATGATGTGATATTGGGGATAGACTGGTTGACCCAATATTAAGCACAAATTGACTGCTAGAAACGAAGAGTTATTACAAAGCTATCCTCTAGCGAGATATTAAGGATAGATGGGAATATGTAAAGATTGCCAAGGAGTCTGATATTAGAATTGTTGTATTCTATGAAACAAAAAGAGGACTTTGGGTAGTTAATAGAAGATGATACAAAGAAATCTAAGGAAATTCAGGGAATTCCTGTGAAGCGGGAATATATGGATGTGTTTCCATATGATCTACCTAGACTTCCACCACACAGACAATTGTAGTTCAAGATCAAATTGCATCTTGGCACGAATCCCATAGTGATTCCACCATACAAAATGGCACCGGTAGAATTGATAAAGCTGAAGACACAGCTGGATGAGCTTCGTGAGAATGGATTTATCAGACCTAGTGAGTTACCTTGGAGAGCTCTAGTCTTGTTTGTGAAAAAAGAAGGACGGATCCATGAGGTTGTGTGTGGACTATCAGAAACTAAACCAGGTGACGATAAAGAACAAGTACCCACTAACCAGAATAGATGACCTCTTTGATCAGTTCAGGGGAGCTACACATTTTTTCAAGAGGATCCAAGAGTCTAATATACAGAAGACAGCCTTCAGAACTCAATATAGACACTTCGAGTTCACGGTGGTGCTGTTTGGTTTGACCAACACACCGGCTGCATTTATGGATCTGATGAACAGGTTCTTTAGCCAATATCTCGATCAGTTTTTCATAGTATTCGTAGATGACATTCTGATCTACTCCAGATCAGAGGCTGAGCACGAAGAATACTTGCATGTTTTCTTGGAGATAGTAAGGAAGAATGAACGCTATGCCTAGCTTAGCAAATGTGAGTTCTGGATGAAGAAGGTCAAGTTTCTTGGCCATTTCGTCTTAGAGGGAGGAATAACTGTTGATCCTGTGAAAGTGGAAGCGGTATCGAACTAGAAGCAACCTACAACTGTCACAAAAATTTGAAGCTTCCTAGGTTTGAGCGGATATTATCGTAGGTTCATCCAAACTTTTTGAAATTGGTTGGACCCATGACTAAGTTAACTAGGAAGGGAAAGAAGTTTTTTTGGAATGATAAGTGTGAATAGTTATTCCAAGAATTAAAGAAAAGGTTAACTTCAGTACCTATCTTGATTACACGTATTCATGGTGTGAGGTACACCCTATACACAGATACTTCATTGATTGGATTGGGTGCAGTATTGATGTAAGAAGGATAGGTAGTAGCTTATGCTTCACAGCAGTTGAAGACCTGTAAACATAACTACCCTACCCACGATCTGGAGTTAGCTGAGATTATATTTGCATTGAAGATCTGGAGGCACTATCTCTATGGAGAGAGCTTTGATTTGTACTTGGACCATAAGAACCTCAAGTATATTTATACCCAGAAGGAATTGAACCTTCGGCAGCGGAGGTGGATAGAATTCTTGAAAGACTATGACTTTCAGCTACATTACCATCCAAGCAAGGCCAATGTGGTGGCTGATGCACTCATCATAAAATCTAGCAAGGATGAAGAAATAGGGCAGATGTATCAGCTCATTAGTGAGTATAATCTGGGTATAGAGATAAATGAGGAAATAGTGTATTTGTATGCCATGACTTGCCAGCCAAATTTGGTACACCAGATCAGAGATGAGCAAAAAAGTGACAAGTGGCTAGTTGATTTGACACAGGGTGTTAAACAGGGCAAGCATGCAGATTACAGGATTGATGCAGATAACATACTAAGACTGAGGAGTATAATCTGTGTACTAAGCGTTGGATAGAGCAAGAGAACCATACTGGATGAAGCTCATCAGACTAAGTATATAATGCATCCAAGTGGGGACAAAACGTACCAAAACCTCAAGATGACCTATTGGTGGAAAGGTATGAAGAGGGACATAGCCAAGTATGTTTCTAAGTGTCTAACATGTCAGCAGGTGAAAGCTAAACACAAAAAGTTGTCAAGACTGTTGCAACCACTTCCGATACCAGAATGGAAGACGGACAATATTATAATGGATTTTGTTATTGGCCTGCCGAGGAATAAAAAATGTGAAGACATCGTATGGGTTATTGTGGATCAATTGACGAAGGTAGCTCATTTTTTACCTATTCGATCTACAAATTCAATGGGGAAGCTCGAAGAATTGTATGTCAAAGAGATTGTGAGACTACATGGTGTTCCCAAGACTATAGTGTAAGATAGATATCCCAGATTCACGTCTCAGTTCTGGTAGAGCTTATAGAAAGAGCTTGGGAATAGACTCACTATGAGCACAACATTTCATCCTCAGACAGATGGACAATCTTAGAAGGTCATTTAGATATTGAAAGATATGCTAAGAACATATGTACTTGATTTTAAGGGTAATTGGAGCAAGTATCTGCATTTGGCGCAGTTCGCCTATAATAACAGTTATTAGGTGAGCATCTGGATGGCTTCATATGAACTGATCTATGGTAGACCCTACAGAGATCACCTTCATGCTGGGCAGATTTTAAAGATCAAGTATTCACAGGACTGGAAATGGTTGAGGAAATGAACACACAAGTTAGGTAGATTCAAAAGAGGTTAGCTACAACTTAGAGTAAACAGAAATGCCACGCTAACAAAAGAAGGAAACCCTTAGAATTTCAGCCAGGTGGCAGAGTTTTTCCGAAGATCAGCTCACAGAAGGGGATCAAATGGTTTGGATTTAAGGGAAAGCTAGCACCGAAGTTCATAGGCCCGTTTGATATACTCAAGCGAATTGGTGATTGTGCCTAAGAATTGGAACTACCGAACAAAATGTCCTCAATCCATAATATATTCTATGTGTCAATGTTGCAGATATACGAGCTAGACCTATCTCACATCATACACTAGGAGGAGATTGTACTTTAAGACAATGCAACAAATGAGGAACCAGCAATCAGAATATTGGCCTGTAAAGTGCAGAGTTTTAGGACCAAGGACATTCTTCTAGTTAAGATCCTATGGAGACATCATGTGTAATACCTCATAATTTAGAATGAATAAACAAGAATTTTTG
>JAJIYU010005854.1:0-21580 GCA_030144865.1 Tinospora cordifolia | reverse complement strand
ACTGTGAATAAAGGGAAGAAGGTGGTTATAGCATAGCGTGACGTTTTTAGTTTATTTTGGTAGGTTCTCTACGTAGTTTATTATTTTGAAAGTTAATATGATGTATGGGCAGTAAGAAAACTATTGTAAATATTTTGACTTAGACACTTTCGCCACGGTTACATTTATTGGACTGTATATAATTAACTTTTGTTTAACTTAAAATTCTACAACAATTATTTGTTTTAGTTACTTTTGCATATCTTGTGATTACTCTGATGACATTGTGTATAGGGTATTGAAGGAGGCTTAACAGTGTTTTGATGAGCTCGGCTTGTGAGTGGTTTGTCAAGGCACTGTGCCAGTCGGTTCGCCCTTCACCCTAGGGAAGGGGTCCCGACATTTATAGTCTTGGTTGGAATTATGAATGGTTATGATTAGATACTTATTTAGAAAAAAAAAATTATAGTTATATGTGATTGCATGGTACTAATATGATTATTTTATATGCCATATGATATGATTTATGTGTCACACTGAACATATGATAATAAAGAGTTGAACCATGTATTGAGGGATGGTCAACAATTAGGTATCATCATGGGTGTCCCAAATATTTGATAGATAGCGCTTTGGCCAATTGATATTCGACCACAAACATGATCATTTGATAGGACTGGTTTTATAACTAGACATCACTCCATGGGGGGTCAAGATTGGATGACTGACCATTTGGTGTCATCCAAGGATGATTGATCCCCCTGACCATAGAGAAACATTAGGATTGAACTCTTCGATCTTAACAATAACTATAAAAAATTAATATTTGAATTGCCTAACAATTGATAAGTGCTTGAGTGTGATATATTGACTTTTATAATGTTTAAAATATGTTGGTATAATCCACTAAGCTCTTCGAACTTATCCTGTATTTTCTTTTTAAGGTGAAAATTGAAGATGATGCATCTCAATACCAGTCTTAGCAAAGTTCAATATTTATTATATAGAATTATTACATTTATTGTATTTAGGGGTCAAACATTTGCTCATTAGAAGTCTTATTAATATTAATGACTAGTTGTAAAAGGTCATGAAGCCTAATTTAATATAGAACTTTATTTTAATAGTCAATTATTTTTATTTTTATTTTTATTTTTGAAAAGTTGAATGTAAGATATCAAGGATTGCCTTTAATCAAATAGTATTTGAGTAGATTAATGTGTATTTGAATGCTTAAGATATAATTAGGCAAATTCATTTATTTCTAATGATATTATAATTATTTGGATGCTTTGGATATTTTTCAACCACAATGATTAAAATTTAGATACCTTAAGAATGGCAATGACTATTTTATTACTTGTTGAGATTCATGTCACATATTGTTGATAGAGAACATAAGTATCACACTCATCTCTTGATGGCCCTAATTTTTGTAATTGGTGAAATATATCATTGTTATATCGAATAAAAGTAATTTATAAAATTTTGCCTGATCTTGATGAGCCTCGAAAGGCGAGGTGTTACATTATGTATTCTCAATATTAAAATAATAATTGGCTTACCAATTTATAATTTATTGTTAATGTTAATATGTTTATCTGTTTATCTTACTTTAATTTTATTAAAATAAAATTAGTGAACATGCACATGCATTACTCTGGAAATAATTTTTTTAATCTCAAAGTAGGTTCAACTAAAAATGAAAATACAGCATACTATTAAGATAAAGTTATATAAGTAAATTAATCCATTAAAAACGACAAACAAATATTGTACAAATTATAGATAATGAACAATTTTCAAAAAATAAAAAGCATATAAAAGTAAAAATAAGAATAAAATTTATCTTTTTATAACACAATAAGAAAAATGTTGATGTAATAAGTGAGCTCGTTGGATAGAGATGGCATTAGATAATCGGCCAAAAAAGTGAAAAACAAAAAATAATTAATAAATATTTATTATAGTGTAATCATATAGTGTGAAGAAAATTGGTGCAAAAAGTAGCTTAGATATAGTGTAATCATATAGACCAAAAAAGAAGAACAAAAAGAAAAATGGTGTAAAACTTATAATAATAATAATAAAAATAACTTGTTTATTATGGTGCAAAAGGAAAAAAGCTACATTTTAAAATATTGTGATTATTGTAACACCCTCATGTAAACAATCAACTTTTAAGAGTATTTTAATTTTTATTATACACAAGGGTAAATTTGTCAATTGCCACTAGCAATACTTATTTTAAATTATAAAAAATGGTATTATTGTTGAGGTTGTAACGGATGGTGACTTTGTAAAATTGCTGCATTATCCAACCAAATAAAACAAATTCATTATAAGGGTAATACAAACCCAATATGTTACTTGTTGATATTCATGAATTTTACCAGGTGAAAATAATTTTTTGAAATTATTTTTAATAATACTTTTTATTTAATTTTATATTATTATACAAGGAATAATTTCGATTGATACGTCTTTCTTCTATCAAAATTACCTTATAAAAGTTTATGTTATATTTAATTTTTTTTTTGTCAACTATAGTTTACAATAATGGGGGGAGGGGGTTCGATCCCTGCCCTCTTGTAGGGCAGGGAGACACCATCACCAACTGCTCTAAACAGTTGAGGGTATGTTATATTTAATTCAAAAAAATAAAATTGTTATTTATAGGGTTGAAGCAAAAATTTTATAAATAACTAATTCTTAGTTTTTCTATACATCCTACAATTTAGTGTTTTTTTAAATAAAATTTTAATTTACGCTTTTAAGTTTAAAATTTTAATGTTAATTGCTTTTATTAATATTAATTTTTATTAAATTTAATATTTAATTATCATTGAAAATATAATTTTACTTTGATTAAAAATACTTTTTTTAAACTAGCAATAAATTATAAATTATAAATTTAAAAAAGGGTACGTACGAATTAAAAAATAGAAATAAATAGGTATAGCAACTAAAAAAAGTGGAGGATATTGGAGGTATAGGTAATTAAAGTAATTGAATTTTATAATATTTATTTTAATGTTTTTTAAATTGGATAGCCGTTTATTACTCTTTTTTATGTAGCAATAAACATAGAAAAATGTAATTTTTAATTAATAAAATATATTATTAAAATAAACTAATTTAGGCTTCAAAAATTACTTAAACCAGGTCAGAAATTCCATTTGCAAAAGTTATAACAGATGACTTCCGCCCCCAGCAAAGGATTTGAGCCCTCTAAAGTAAAAGGGAGCAAATTCCCACCAAACGTAACCGCCTTTCCATCGCTGAGCATTTTAAAAGCGCTACGTACATAAAACTGCGACCCAAATCTGACATTTCACTCCTTCTTCTCCTTCTTCTCTGCCTTCTCGTCAATCTCTGTCATCTTGCTCTCTTACTCTCGATCGTGTCAGGTAACTGCTAGATCTGTCTCTTATACTCACTTCAAATTCAAATTTAGTTGATTCGATCCAAAGCTCTCGTCTAGGGTTTTCGTGATTATGTACTTTTTTTTAATTAATTTGGTTTTGGGATTGGTTCTGAATTTGTTTTCTCCGGAAACGAAATAAGATGCACTTGGAATGATCGCAAGCGTCTTTTGGGCTTAAATTTTCTGCTGCGTCTCGCTAGATCCTGTATAGAATCGTAGAAACTGAAAACGAAATATCTGATATTTCGATTCTTTTTCTTTCGCCTGTTCCCCCCCTTTTTTCTGTTTAGATCTTAGGTTTACTGTGTATATTAAGGGGTTTTGCTTGACTGATTTGAGACTTCAGGTGGAGAAATGGCGGGAAAGGGAGGGAAGGGACTATTGGCGGGAAAGACTACTGCTGCAAACAAAGATAAGGACAAGAAAAAGCCCGTTTCTAGGTCATCCCGTGCTGGTCTTCAGGTTACTTAATTTCTTGGTTATGATGAACAGTTTCAGGAGTTCATTTATTTTCAACAAAAATCTGAAATGTTAATTTTGTACTGGAAAAAAAAAGGTTCATTGCACTAATTAGTGGGTTCACATTTTCATTCAATTTTGCTAAGCGACTTGAGCGAATGCCAATTTGAAGGAAGAAGTGAGAGTGAAGGGTCTTCTTAGACATGCATTTGATTTAAATATGCTAAGTACCCGATTGACGTGGCATTATTCTACTCATCTTCAAAAGCTTGCCTTATCAAGCTCTGTTCTGCTCTTTGTTTGCTTATTCTCTTTGATTGGGTTGACTACTGGAATCTAAGAATTGACTGTTTGAATCATAAAGTCTAATTTACCGGTCAAGCTTGCTCTGAGCCTCTATGATCTTCTTTTCATTAAAAGCCTTGTAGCGTTCAAGAAAAAAAAGAAACATCTGAGTTGGATCATGGACAATGGTTTGGTGCCTGTCAAATACAATCCAAATGCTTTTGTTAGTTTTCCCTCTAGAAAGGTTTTTTGGATTAGTGTCATCAGGGAAGTTTTTCATGCCTCTGTAAGGGTGTTGTATGATTTTATAGACGGTGTAGATTATAGAGAGCCATCAGTGCTCTTTTGAGCCGTTCCTCTGGGGACCACTAGGGTCATCATGCTGCCATTTAGCCGTTTCATTGGCACTTCCCCCCGCCTCCCCCCTCTTTTTTGGTTGTGAAGTTGTCCGTAATCAACAATGGTCCTATTGGTTTTCTAGAATCTATTTGCACGTATTTGTTTGTTGCATGGCTGCTAAGTCTCTTGGGGTTTCGTAATAAAGGCTTATGCATGCTTTGCCATTCATTATGTTGTGGGGATCTCATCATGCACATTCATCCATTGAAGTTCACAATGTAGGTTTTGCTTGATGTTTAATGCCACATTAGGTCTTCACATTTTCATTGGAAAGCTGAAATGGGTTTGCTCATCATTTAATATTTATAAAACTTCTTAGAGAGTCACGTGGGTTTTTAGCTTACAATTTTTTTAGGAACTCAGCCTTTGGTTTTGCTTGTTGTGTGATACCTATTCACGGACTTTGAAGGCTACATGGACTTCAACCCGTGCATTCTTCTTTAGAAGCTCACATACAAATTCTGGTCATTGTTTGATATTCATGTGTTTGTTGAGAAGATCACATGGTATTTAGCTTGTGCACTTTTCTCTAAAGCTCACATGGGGGTTTACTTATGACTGTTATCTACTAGTGTAATGGTCATGTTCTCATTGGTAGTACCCCAACAAGGAGCTCCTCGTCCTAAAGTATCCAAAGCCATGTCTTGGATGTTTGAAAGACTTGTAATTTTTTATTGTCTAGTAGATGTTGAGGGACATTATTTAATTTTAGCTAGTTGTGACTCTTAAGAAGATCATGGAAAGAAAAGGTTTGAACCATTTCTTGTTAATGATGCATATACTTGTGTGGTCTGACAGCCACTTGGATGTGTTGATGCTTTCTTTGTTATAAATATTGTGGTTGATTTCTTTAAGGAGCTTGCTTGTGGTTTTTTTTATTTTTTATTTTTTTATTTTTCACTTAGAGTTATTGTTATTGATTTTCCACTTATTTTAATTGATAATGGCTTCCTTGTAAAGAACTTTTACTTTCTTTTGTGATGAGATTCAGTCAATGATTATGGGGGAGTATCATTCTTCTCGTAGTCTTAGGTAGAAGTAATACATTCCTTTTTCATGTTTTTAGGGGTTCCAATTGCCATCTCCTAGAGCAGTGCCCAGTAGACCCTCGTTCAGCGAATCAATTGTACATGCCTCATTGAATATGGGCAGTGCCTATCACTGTGTCCTTTTTTGGTACTATTTTGGGTTGCCCATGCCCCCTGCATGAGGGTAGTGGAGGCACATTAATCAAGAATATCTTGTACCTTAAAAATATTCAACTTGAACTGCTTGTGTGGAAATCAAAACCTGAGAAACCAATTAGATCAATTAGAAAAGAACACTTATTTAGTTGTTCTATGAAACACTGTTGATTTTCTAACTTGGAAGCAAAACAGAGAAGTATGTTCTTGAATTATACAATTATATCTTATTGTAAGGGTGTAAAATGTGAGTAAATCTTGAAGGTTTTCTTTGATTTATCTAGTGGTTGCATGGATATGTGATGGTCGTAGTCCAACTTACGAAAGAGGTTCACATTGTATACTGTATTAATCATGTCTTCTAGCATCGGAACAAGAAAATAATATATTCACCCTTTTCTTTTTAATTGCTTTGTTATCTATGCAAATGTGCCATTTTCCATCTTTCTTGTTTGTAAGTATTTTGTTGGGATTGCGCATGGAGACATGCTTTCTCAAATTTGCATCCATCCAACAGCCTTATAATGTGTCGTTGTAGGCCAACATGTTTAGCACAAGTCAAGTGATAATGTGGCAAGTTTGGATAATATCATGGGAAGAAGTAGATAAAATGTTGAACATCTCACACTAGAGGTAGCTTTTATTAGTTAACTCATCACGAACATCAAGGAATAAGTGTAATTATGGTTTCAAAATAAGTGGAAGAATAGTTGATATAGTGACAACAAATTTGTAAATACTAAAAATTAAACCCAAATTTGAGCATGTTGATAGGGAGCTTGACTTTTGGGGCAGTTTTGGAAGAGTGGATGGAATGTAACTCATTCCCTGTCAAACATGAAGGTGAAAGTATATGTTCATCATCATGCTAACGCTTATTCTCACATTGCCACATCTCAACGTATGTTACTTGGATTCAGGTATGAGTGTCAAACTTGGGTACCTATCTAGAGCCTTAACTTGTACATATTTTCAAATTCTAGTATACCAGGACACACATGTATTATATGTTATTTTTTTCGTTTATCTATTATTTGTTTTGTCCTTCCATTTAGTGAATTTCACCTAGTAATCATTATCTTTTTTCATGGCATCTCTTCTTTCCGTTGGAGGATATACATATTAAGATTCTAAAATCTTTAAGCGTTGGGCACATATCTGGTACGCATATTGTATCATGAAGTGTCAGACACAAGTCCTTTTGCCTAAAATAAAGAGTTTGGGTAATTAGTCTTAAACTACAACTTGAACGGAAATGTACCTTAATAGGAACTTCCCATGAACAAATGGGAATTTGACTATATAGAAGCTAAGAAGTAAATTGGGAGCTTCCCAAACATTATGCCTTGGCTTATGAGCTATGACATGTTCTTAAAGAGACCAGTTAGAACCTAGTGGTGTTGATAGAACATGGTAGTGCAGAAGAAGGGGCTCTTTGATAGGGGTAGTTTTAGGCACGGAAATAGGAATCTTGAAGATACTTGACATTTTTACATGGGAATCTTTGAGATTCCTATTTGCACACCCATATTTATGCCCAAAATTACATCCTACTAAACAACCCAAAATGGTTATTGATGCCATGACTAAGGTTTTTGTAGCAATGTTGTTAAGACAACATGTTGCTCATTTTGGTCTTATTTGACTTGCTCAATTATTGGTATTTATGTGTATAACTCAATTTCTTAAATTTTGTATTAGTTTTTGCATTTGTTATCATATTATTCAAATTACTTTGCATTACTAAGAAACGGGCGCTTGCTTTGTTTGTTAATGAAAAGGATCTTGGTTTTTTTGCAATATTTACATTGGTGTCATTGGTTTATGAGATTTTGATCTATTGACCACATGAAGGCTATATAAAGGTTGAAGAACTTTTAACCAAAAGGAATATTCAATTGCTAATGATGTTAGTTATGAACTTTATTCAATTTATGAGTAAATTTGTGAAGATATTGGTGTTTGTAATCTTTTATTTGTTATTAGAGCCTACACTTTTTTTTAATTATTAACAAATGAAATCAAGATTATTATGTTTCTACAGTTAGGTTTAGGCTATGTGATCTATTGTGTTTCAAAATAATGTATTGCAGCACCACGCGGCATGGCTGCATGTGAAGTAACTTGCTCCACTTGTTATTTTATTTGTTTCTAGATGTTATTATATAGAAGTCTAGCAGCTGCATTGCTAACATTGCTTTGGGTATTAGTTAGCTAATTTATTTTTATTGTTTAACAACAAAACTTGTTTGAGGTAAATCTGTAGAGAACTTCAATTATTTAATAAGCACTTGTGAAAAACTTTTATCAGTGTGTTCACTTATTTGAAAACGTAGTATATTGGAACCTCATTATTATTATTCAATTTATGAGTAAATTTATGAAGATATTAGTGTTTGTAATCTTTTATTTCATATTAGAGCCTACACATTTTTTTTTTATAAACAATTGAAATCAAGATTACTGTGTTTCTACGGCTTGGTTTAGGTTATGTGATCGATTGTGTTTCAAAAAGAAGTATTTTAGCACCACGCAGTTACACGTGGCTGCATGGGAAGTAACTTGCATCACATGTTATTTTATTTGTTTCTATATGCTATTATATAGATTAACAGCTACTTGCTTTGGGTATTAATTCGCTAATTTATTTTTATTGTTTAACAACGAAACTTGTTTATGGTAAATCTGTAAAGAAGCTCAATTATTTAATAAGCACTTGTTAAAATCTTATAATCAGTTAGTGTTGTAATTCATTTGAAAACCTGGTATATTTGAACGTCAAATCACATGCATATAATACAAATTATTCAATGTAATCCAGGCCTTTTGTCTCTATTACTTAGACTTAGGTATGAGCGTTGGATACAAATACAAATCTAGACGCCCAACTGGTTTTTTTATTTTTATTTTTTTCAAGACTCAGGTATGAGTGTTGGATGCGAGTACGTATCTTGACGCCCAACTTGTTTATTTTCAAATTCTAGGATATAGGGACTCAGCTATATTTTATGCTATTCTTTCCTTTTTTTTATTTTTATTTTTTTTACTTTTCACTCATTTATTATTGGTGGTTTTACCCATTAATCATTATCTTCTTTTGTTCTTTCTTTTCTTTCCGTTGGATAATTTGAATAGTAAATGCTTTTGTTGTCAAATGTGTTTTTTCATTTGTTAATATGCATTTTCTTACGTAAATCATGGGTAATTTCTATTATGTGAAAAATGTATATTTGCTTATTGTTCATGTGGGGAATTGAATTATCATAAAGCAAGATTCCAATATTGTTAGAATAGATAGTTAATTGTCAAGTACATTTTCATTTGGTGAGATGTATCTAGGCATTCTCATGCAAATGCGTTTCCATCATAATATAAATCATGGCTGATTTCCAGTACATGATAAATGCATTTATTTATCATTTACTTGAGAAAAATAAATCATCATAATTCAAGAAATTTATGCTATTAGAACTAGCAAATGTGTATGCATATTTAGATAGGTAAGGGTGCACGCGTAAAATGGGCCTTTTTGACATATAAAAAATATTTTTGTACTAATTTTGGTGATTTTATTGTATAGACTCTTTGATTTTATGTATTTATCAAGTTTATAAAATTTTTTTTATATGTAAAAAGGGCACATTTTATGCATGCACCCTTAAAAATATTTTTTATATGTAAGGGTGTATTATAAAATGGGCCCTTTTTACATATAAAAAATATTTTTATAAACTTGATAAATACATAAAATCAGAGTCTATATAATAAAATCACAACAATTAGTGCAAAAACAGTTACAAAGTTGATAAAGTAACCTACAAAATCAATGATAATGGAAAATTATTTCAAATCATACACAAATACAAAAAAGTAGTAAATTTAACAAATGCCACTCTATTCTAACTTCAACTTTTGTGCTCACTAGTAAGATCAATGTATCTAATCCAAATACAATGATTAATTGAATTAGTAAAATTGGTTTTTTTTATTAAAAGAAAAGGCTTCAAGAAGAGAGATAGTGGCAAGCAAATAGAAAAAAAATGTTTTTGAATGGCAGTGTAGTAGTAGTTAAAAAATAAAAATAAACTAAAAACAAAACTAAAATTAGCAAAAGAAGAAGTGAAAAAGTTGTACGTTGGACATGGTGGAAGAAGAAGAAAAGGGAGCTATTGGTCTTAAAATAGTTATTGCAAGATTTTTTATTTCAAATCACAATTTTTTTGTTATTTAAGGACTTTGGATTACAAGCAAATTTTTTATCATCCATGTTGCTTGATCCTGTCATCGATTACAAGACTTTTGTTGTCATATATCGCTTTTTGAATTATAGTTGGCCTAATACTTTAAGATTGTGAATTAAGATAAAATTTTGAGCTTGATCAGTAAATAAAAATAACTTAATTAAAAATTAAAAAAATGATATTTTAAATAATGTGAGAAGATCAAATACATAATTATACATTTAGATATTTAATTTTGGTGCAATATTTGAGGCCCCAATAATTTAACTGTTAAGGTTTTAGAATAAGTTAAAAATAGCATTAGTATATATATATATATATATATATATATATATATATATAAGTTTATGTGTATGTGTGTGTGTAAGTACTTAAAATGAAGGCAAAACATAGGGTTAATGGAATATGGAAATAAAGAAACAAATGAAGCAAGCATTTTTTTTATACTCAAAGAAACAATACATGGCTGAACTATAAACGGAATAAACTAGAAAATCTAATTGTAAAAAGCTTGGTGAGGAAAGTGAAACCATTGCACCTTTTGCACCCACCCTTGATTTTTCCCTCCCATGAATAAGACAATAGGGCCATAGAGGATATGTTACTAGATGAATGGTTAAAAGAACAGGTTAGCAATGAAGAAGAAAGGTCTATTTGTAGAGTATGAAGTTGTTTATGAAATACTGGATTGGTTAAGAAAATGGGATTAATTGAGAAACATGGGTTTGATTTGAATTTGTTGAAATTGTGGATTTAGATAGTTTTGGCTATGATGTCAAAACGTGTATGAAGATGAGTTAAATAGTTCTTGGAGAAAAAGAGCTTTTGTCTAGATGTGAATAAAGGAACTTACTAAAGTACCTAATATACTTTTGTTGTGTTTATTAATTTTAGTTTAAAATTTTGTTTCTAACAAGAATATGTAGGACAGTTTTGGAAATAAAATAAAAGAGCTTCATCAAAAAGTTCTATGCCATTGTTATTATGATGATATAGATATAGATAATATTGATTAGTTGTATCTGAAGTAGCTTGGTCAATGCAATTTTAGTCAGTAATTAGTTGCAATTCTATTAATGCTTAAAAACTGAGGATATGCTGGTTATTAGAGGGACAATTAGTGATTTAAGTCCAATGTTGGATCCCTGGTTTTATCCAACCAGATGGTAAACAGGATGATGTAATTAATGTATTTGACACAAGTATAATTATTTTTCCTCCCAAGTAGTTCCTTTTCAAAATTGTGGCTTATGATTAATTAGCCTTAATTAGTGAACAATAAGTTGACTAACAGTGAGATTCGAGAAAAAATATTATTTCTGTTCAAAGTCATTAGCAAGCTTTCTTATGACTTAATTGGTGGTTGTAAACCATGATCGACATGGTGTTGTTAGAGATTGCATTATGAATTTGGATATGGACGTAATTATTGAATTTTGATCCACTTTGTTAGTGTTCTAATTGAACCTAACTATAAAACTTATAAAACTCCCTTTGACTAAGTTGGTGACCCAACCTATGATGGAGATAAGGGTGTTAGAGAGCACATCATAACATTGTCTGCTAGCCAATCAATGGAAGAATTTGAATATAGAAGTTAATGATTCATTTGCTCAAATTTGGGAAAACTACAAAACTTTCTTTGAGCCTTTTTAATCTTTTTCTTCTTCATCCTATCACCTTGTAAGAACAAACACCTTAGACAGATTAGGAACACCAATGTGATTCGTACCTAATCCATTCCAATGCTTAGGATATAGAGGGTGGGTATCTTTTTCCTTTAGGATTCTCGGAAGAAAAAGCCTTTTAACTTTTAAGATTGAACATTGGCATTCACATAGGCATCAAACATCGTAGGGGACCTTGAGATCTATTGACAATGACAACTTTCTCTTGGGACTAGATGAAGTTGCTATTCTGTCTCCTAGGACCACAAGAGGTTGTTATCTAGTTTATTGGCAGCATGTGGGATCACAACTTTTTTTATTGACCGTCTTGGTAGGCACTTGATCTTAATTGGATAGAGATTTTTAAAGATATTCCCATGTACCTATGAATGTCTTGGTTAAATTGTTTGATGTTCTCATTGCATATGGTAATGAGAAGGGTTTTCGTACTTGCTCACTCTTGCATGGATGCATTTGGCATTCATTGTAGAGAATTCCCTCACTTATTGGAAAGGTCTTGTTAGTGTCATACTCGCCCTTTCTTAGTACCTCACTGTAAGTTCATTGTAGAGACTTACTTCATGTACTTATTAGGTCACATAGGCTTTTTTTTCCTCTAATTTTTTTTAAAGGAAATGGTAGATCCCATTGTATGCACTTCCCTCAAGTGCTAATTAGTAATGTTGTCAAGGTGCCGCCTGGGTGTTGCCTAGGCCTTGGGGGGGGCTTCTCTATAAATTTAAAAAAATAAGAGGGCTTTTAATTAATTATTTATTTTTTAAATTTTAACCTAAATCTAATAATTGCGTGCTCAAACCTCTCCAAGTCAAACAACTCGAACCAGTTCTAACGATCATCTCTAAGACTCCGGCGAGCAACTCCAATGTCTTCTTTGGTGAGAGACTCCGACGAGTCTCTCCATTTCACTGTGCATCTCTCTCCCTTTCTCTCGGCTTTCTCCCTCTCCTCTCTCTCTTTTTGCATCTCTCCCTCTCTCTTTTTGCGTCCCTTCCTCTTTCTTTGCTCCCTTCCTCTCTATCTTTCAGCGTCTCTCTTCTCTCTATCTATCTATGTCTCTCTTCTGTCTCTTTTTCTGCGTCTCTCATTCTCTCTCTGCATATCTCCTCTCTCTCTCTCTCTCTCTCTGTCTTTGAGAGAGAGAGAGAGACAACAATTACATCTTCTTTTTGGAATGTTATGAATATGAAGTATATGAACTTATGATGATCATGAGTTTATTATAATGTATTATCTAATATGTCATTATTTATAATTTTATAATTTATATATCATCAATTAATTAAATGTAAATTATAAATAAATAAAATTATAAAAAAATATTAAATAATTTTTCAGGAAAATGTATGTATATATATATAGAGTGAGAGATCTTTAAATAATTATTTCAAAGACTGCCTAGGCCCCGCCTCGCCTTATGGAGGTTTATTGTCTTAAACCGCCTTACCACCTTGACAACACTGCTAATTAGATGGTAATGTGAGTTTCACACTTCCTTTCTTCATTAGAAGCTCATGAGCTGGCTTATTGTAGAAACTTCCCTGAATGCTTATTAGATCACATGTCCAACCAGTTACACTCGTCTGTCATAGTGTTGCTGTACTTTCTATATTCGTTTGGTATAATGGGAGTGTATTCTTATGTTATTTGCAAAAAAAGGATGGAAATTGGGATTGGAAAGTACACGAGTTTGATGTCAGAACTGTATTTCTCAAAAGAAGATTGCTGGTACAATTTGTTGTTGATCCATGATCCATCTTTGCTTTGAACAAACTTTTCAACATTAGTAGTGCTTTCTACAATGGGCTCGCTTGTGATCTTCTAAGGAAGAACAAGTGGGGGGTGAAGCCCACTTGACCTTCTAATAAGTATACGAACAAGTCTTTGCATGGCTTTTCATAAATCAATAATAAAAAGAATGAAATGATCTCTTCTTGGACATCCAACTAGAACCAGTATTGTGCTCCTAAAGTGCTCAAACGTCCTTGACGGAATGATATTGTAGAATGCTCACAACCTTTCTGGCATTACCCAATTTTGACCAAACCTCCCTTGAAAATCTATGCCATACTTCCAAAGTAAAGAGGAGTGAAGAAAAATTTGGTTAATGAATTCATCATCCTCTTTACCAAGTATGCATCAACAGGAAATAAGGCCATAAAGGGCATTTCATTTGATTAACATCTAAAACACGATGTTTGTGAATCACATATAACCAACCAAAACCTTACTATAATTGGGTTTTGAATCTTTCATAGAAGGTTAGCTTGAAATGTGGGAAGTTGTTACTTGTCTCCTTGTTTTCATGTGCTTACTTGAAGAGGTCACGGTCTTCATTCTATATGTTCTTTTTTGAAGCTCACAAAGAGTTTCTGCATGCTGCTTGTTTCCACATGCTTGTTTGGAAGGTCATGTGGTCGTCGTCATGCATATTCTTAAGCAGAAACCTGCACAGAGGCATTTTTATATGCTTGCTCGGAATGTTGCATGACCGTCACCCATGTTCTTTAGAAATTTACTGGAGGTTTTGCTTGTCACCACATATCCATCTACTTACTTGGAAGGTCTGATGGTCTTCATTTATTCACCAAACTTGAAGCCCTCAAAACTTAAATCATTAAATGTTCCAAGACAATAATTGGGACTTGAAACTAACAACGTAAAGGGTTTATTGTAATTTGTAGAAGTTGGCCCTTAACAACTTAAAGAAAAGCTTTTGCCACAGGAATTTTTCTACCCAAAAAACCCTTGCCTTATATTTTTCTGACGCTTCTTTCAAATTTTGTAAAGGATAATATTAATATAGTTTTTCTAAGGGCCAAATTAGGATGGACTATTGCTTATGGCATGTTGAGCAAGCGGACATCATGTGAAGGGATTGTAAGAATTGGTCCTTGTCCCTAATTGGGGTTGCTTGTGTATTGCAAGTGGGTAGCCAGGTCATTTTCTTTTTTCTTTTTTTATTTTTTTGAGTGTATCTTTTCTAAGGGGATATGGTGTAGAAGGGTAGTCAGGTTTCAATGGAATGTGCTGTTCACTCGTTCATCTTTGGAACTTTTCTTTATGAAGTTAGTTGTCCTAGAAAACCTAATGGTTTTTGGCCTGTTGTCTTTTTTTGTTGTTTGGTATATCTAAAAAGAGTGAAATAATCATGTTTCTTAGGATTACTAGAGGGATTTCAAGGCTATTTGTGATAGTTGCTTCTTTCTAGCATCCTTGTGGGTTAGAGTGTTTGTGAAGGAAGGCTTCACTTTGGGAGATTGTTTTAAGGATGGAATCCAATTTTGTATAGTTTTTGATATTCATTTTAGGCTTTTCTTGACTGCCATGTTTTGTATAGCACACAATTTAATTTTCTTCGTTTCATGTTAAAAAAAGGGTGTAGTCTTTTTAATTGAGAAACACTTTGAATTATTAACCAATTAGCTATCTAGCAGTAGAAGTACTCTTAAAAGTTAGTTGCCAAACAATTTCTTTTTAATAGAAACTTGAGATTTTATTAATAAAAAGCCATAAAAAGTTTGTCCACCTGCTGGATGAGATATCCAAACATGAGAAAATTACATAGAATGGAGAATTTTATCCCAACTACAAATCTATGCCTCAAAATTATATCCCTTTGCTAGTGTCGAAATTGAGACCCAAAAAGTGAGCAAAAGCGTCATGGGATGATGATTTTCCTTGAAGATTCTATCATTTCTCTCATCCCAAATTGTGTACCAAGTAGCCAAAGCCATTAATTTCTAATACTTCTTGATTGGCTGAGCTGAAATATTCTAGGGGATGTCAAAAAGGTTTGATGTGGGTGGCGCCACGAGACTCGGCTGCTTGAATCCTGGTACTCCAAATCTGATGCAAAGTTTGGCACTGCTCAAAAAGATGAGTAATATCTTCAATTGCCTCATATATATAAAAAGACAAAGATTAATGCTAAGTCTTCTCCTTTGGATCACAGCTGCACTGTTTAACTTCCTAAGGCTAATCAGCCATGCCAAAATTTTGGCTTTGGTTGGGGCTGGGTTTGACCAAATGAAGGATATACTATTTTGATTGGTGCTTATGTCTCATTGCGGGATTTGGTAAAAAAATTTGGCTAATAAGGTCCTTTGAGAGCTCCCTATCCACATCACCCTGTTTTCTCTTTCTCTATTAGATCAATGTAGTCTGGCTGAGAATGTGTAGTAAGTTTGCTACTTCATTTGCTCTAGTGTCCGGCAGGTTCCCAGTGATATGTAAATTCCACGCCCATGCCTCTGTTCCTTTTTGTAGCTCCTGAACTGTGTGTTTTCTAATTGTTTTGTTTTCTTTTTTTTTTTTTTTTAAATCCTTTTAGGAGCCTGTATAGACTTGGAAACACTCCTTTTAAGAGTATTATGCCGCACCTAATCTCTTTCCAAAATTTAATTTAGAGTCGTTGCCCACCTGCCATCTGATGTGGGGATATTGAGAAGATGGTATATTTGGACATATCTGTCCCAGGGGATTTTAGGGTGGCTTTGGATTGAAATTCTTCTCCCCATTATTTCTTCTACTGCTGTGAATGCTTTTAATAACTCTTGCTCATAAAGCTTCTGGATTGCATTCCTTCCTCCATAGCCATTCGCCCATTAAAGTTGTGCTCCTTGCTTTAAGATTACTAACCCCCAGATCTCCTTTGATAATTTTTTTGCAAACATCTTCTCATTTCACCAAGTTATTGTTGCAGTCCTTTTCTTCACATCCCTAGTATTTCTTGATTTCTTGGGCAACTTGATTTGGCATTCAGAGGACTAACATATAGTAGGTTGAGAGGGCCTCAAGGACAGATCTTATTAGTAGAAGTCTCACTCCCCTTGACAGGTGGCAACCGTTTCATTCTTGAACTTTTTCTTGATCATTTGTAAAATTAGCTCCTAAAAGGCCTTCTTTCTTGGATTATCAACTAAAGGCATCCCCAAATATTTAATTGGCCACATTCCAGCTGAGATTTCAAGATCATCTGCATATTCCTTCACCTTGGTGGTAGGAAGATTGATCCCTAGCAGTTGACTCTTGTTCCTGTTGATTTGTAGCCCTGTTAGTAAGCAGAATGTTTGGATGATCATATTTGTTGTCCTTCTGTTATTTTCATCATTATTCATGAAAATTAGCAGATCATCTGCAAATTGAATACTAGTGATTCGTACTTTATCTTTCTCCACTTGAAAACCCTTGAATTTTTGGTACTGGATCGCTTTTTCCATAATATTGGAGAGGGTGTTCACCAATAGAGTATAAAGGAAAGGGATGATGGATCCCCTGGTCTCAATCCTTTAGATCCGGCAATTTTTCCTCAAGGTCTTCTTTTGATTATTATAGAATAGTTTAAAGAAGATAAGCAGCCTTTGATCCATTTTCTCCATTTCCCCTAAAACCTTTCCTATTTAGAACAAAATCAAGGTACTCTCCATCTAACTGGATCAATGGCTAACGAGTTGTTCACTACTTTGCTTAAGTACTACTATTATGAGAATTTGCAAAAAGCAAAAGTGCGAAGTAGAAGATATCCCAAAAAAGTATAGTGATGTGCATTTGCATTTGTACAATGCATGTGTACGGTGGACTTCTAAACATGAAGATATCTAGAAGTGTAACTAGTGAATAATAGTGGTGATTTAGAGAAGAGACAAGCTTTAAAATTTTTCTTTGATCTTTTTTTATCTTGCCCTAGGGGTTCTAAAACATGTTTAAATAAAAATAACTTTTAGAAACAAAAAATTTGAAAGTGGTTTTTTTTTTTTTTTGACCTAGGACAAGTTGTATTTTTTTTTTTTTTTAAAATGTTCATTTTTTTATGTTTATACAGTTTCAATCTTTCCTTTTATGGCTCAATTCAAATCGTGTGATTTGAATAAAAAATTGTAATGATTTGAGAACTGTGTTGTTTGGTTGGACATGTAAATATTCTCTCATGCCCATCTAGTTATTTGCTCTGTAAATATGACCCTTTTAGATTTAGTTGTGGAGAAAGCTTCTTGTGAAAAAAAAGAAAAAAAAAATCTTTTCCCACCCCTTTTTGAGAAAATTATGGTGAGAAAAACAGGGAGGTTGAGAATTTTTATTTTTTATTTTTCCTTGTTGTCTTGCCACCAAAATATTGGAATCTATCTTTTTCTTAATAAAATCATCATTTTTATTGAAAAATTCTGCATGTTTTTACTAGACGCATTGCTCATCCCAAGTTTATACTGTAAACCATGATTGAGTTCTCAGGTTTGGTCCATTAGTCAGTAAATTTAGCAATTGACTTGCTAATAAATTTAGATGATTTCTCATCCTGATTCTATTTCTTGTGTAGCGTATTCTTCTGTTAAATTGGATGGAAGAAGTGATTTATGTTTCAATCTTTAATAGTTTTGCACAGTTCTAAGTACGAGTCTTTTCACTTAATTTTGTGTATATAGTTTCCAGTTGGCCGTATCCATCGACACCTAAAATCAAGAATTGCAGCCAATGGTCGTGTTGGGGCCACTGCTGCTGTTTACTCAGCTGCAATTCTTGAATACTTAACAGCAGAGGTTTTGGAGTTGGCGGGAAATGCAAGCAAAGATTTGAAAGTGAAGCGTATTACACCTAGGCATCTGCAACTGGCCATCAGAGGTGATGAAGAGCTAGACACCCTGATCAAGGGAACCATTGCAGGGGGCGGCGTGATCCCTCATATCCACAAGTCACTCATCAACAAATCCACTAAAGATTGAAATTTCGGTACTTTTTAAGTCACTAATTGCTTTCTTTTCTCTCAAAGGACATGCTATAGTGGTTTCTGTTTAGATTGATAGAATTTGGGCGGCCATACTTAAAATGTTTATAATTGTCTTTGTTGAATGTTGTAGGCTAGGACATTCTTTCTCCTTTGTGATAAAATTCTGTGATTGGAGTAAATTATTTCAGTGATGAAAAGAAATATCATACGGTCAAGTTTCTTGGTATTGCTGCTATTCCGTCTTTAATTGATACTATTCATAAAGTAGCGAAGTTTACTGTTTTTGGCATATGCCTGGATACTATCTTTGGGATCACCCTGTGGTGATCTTGCTACTATCTCTGTGATGTTCAAAATGTATATATATATGTGTGTGTGTGTGTGTGTGTGTGTGTGTGTGTCTGTGTGTGTGTGTGTATGTATTGCATTTCATACTGTGACTTGTGTCCCTCAGAAGCTCTGTGGTGCCAATCCTGTTTAGAGAGTGGGAAAAGGTACTTAAAACATCTTCAAATTAGTTGAGAATGCAAGTTAAGATATTTAAGGACCCTTATCTGCTGGTGACTTAAGGATGTCGAGATGATGTTATTGAGTTCCAGGACTTAAGAACGTTTGCCTGTGTCCTGTCCATTTGATTTCTGGTTTGAATTTCTCTTTATATATATATATATATATATAACAATAGCTGCATTTATCAAATAAGAATTTTAGATGTTTATCATTTGTCTTAATCATGCCCTTTAGTTTTTTATCAAAGTTTTCATGTTGAAATGGAAACACTTGAAACTTTTAATAAATTTAGACATATGTAGTCAAATGTTTTTCACGAATGCAATAAGGCACGTGTGCTAAGACATCATTTTGAAGCAGATTATTAACAAGTTATTGAGTAGGTAGTAAGCATGGTTCCTGCAAGTTGTTCAAATTACATCTCAGACCTTTTTTAATTGCTTTTTCATATTATTTGATAGGTGCATACATTGAATTAATGTAAAAACTAATGTTTAAAATTTCTCGCTATTTACCTACGAAAAAGATGGAGAAAAACTCCTATACAGTAGTATAATTATGGAATTTTTTGATGTTGGATTATCATTTCTATCTTTTCTTTATGTTTGGAAATCTTTTGGTATTAATTTTTTTCTTTTTTAAAGCTATTGGTGTCTTTCACTGGTTGTTGGGCAAGATTTAAAAAATAAAAAATATAAATCATTGGTTTATTTGACATTATAAAGGTAAAATAGGGAAGGTTTAAAAAAAAAAAGGAAAGAAATTGAGGAATAGAGAATAGAAAGATGTTTGATGATTGAGTTATTAATTAATCCCTTGATCATTTTGGGAAATCCAATTTTCTTCCACATCTTCTGCACGTTTCTTTTACTTTTAGCATTTTCTCATTTTATTTGTGTAACCTTTGTTATTTTTTTCTTTTTATTTTAAAATATAGTAGTGATGTATAGAGTGATTTAACATTCTATTTTATTTTAAAATCCAATTTAACATTCTTTTTCTTTTTATTTAAAATCCAATTTTTTCTTTTGTTTTTTTTTTTCCCTTAATTGTTTTTATTTTTGTGAAATAGATAGTTCTTATCTTTCTAATTTTATTTGGGACAGATCTTTTAAACTATAGTTAACAATACAAACAGTCATTAAACTTCAAATCATTTATTAATATGTAACGATTGGGATCATCTTACGAGTCTATGTAAGTATTAAATTTTCAGATTAGTTGATTTGGAGAGTAACTATAGATAAAGTATTTGATAGATATTCTTTCAATGAATCATAACTTAAAAGATTTCCTACTTAATCTCGGCATTTTTTCCCATTTCAAGAATATATGAACCTCTTAGAACACCCAACTAGTCCTTTGAATTTGTTAGGATTATATCCTCTCTAACTTAAAATTTTATAGCAGTAGCTTGCTTGGCATGGATTAAAATTCAAGATTCTTACATCCCCAAGGTAGTTGTCTAGCCATCGCTGAGAACTTCCATCTCAGCAATCATACTTGCATCTTCTCTTCACATTTTTAACCGACGAAATGATGTTGTGTCCTATATATGGTTATTGTTTCCATTTTTGTCAAAACAATGTTGGAGGAAACTTATGGTGGGTCTGTAGTTTAAGAACAAAGGATTTTAGAGTCTAGCTGCAGAAATTTACTGAAAAATGTAGATATAATGATAGTTTGTTGGCTTATGAGGAAAAATTTAAGATTCAGCCCAACTCAATACTTTGCATTGTTGGACCTTTCCATCAGCACTTGTGGACTGCACCCATGATGTGCCTTTGTTGTGAGTGTGCTATTTCAACTTCCATTGTGATGGGTTCTGAAATCACATTAATGGGTGTGTATTTATGTGTATAGGATGGTTGTGGAAGGTTTTTTGTATATGTTTATGTGTAGATAAAATCTGGATAAAGGAAAAGAGTTGTTGTATCAGTTGGTAGCCATTAAAACCTTTACAGACCAACCATTAGATGAGGATCTGTTTAAGTCATTGATTAAATGAAGGGTTAATACAAAACCTTGGTCAAACTGAGCGGAGAAAGCAAATTTGCTTAAAGTTGGAAATATGTTTTATTGAGCAGAAATCTGGTTTAGGATTAGCCCTGAAGCATGAGTTGGGTGAGTTGCTCCAACAGGGTGGTCGAGTCAGTAGAGGGAGAGATTACACGTGGATTATTGAAGATTATTGAAGTGGTAAGTAGGTATGAAATAACTAAGATAAATTCTTTCTGGGAAAAAAAAAAGAAAGAAAGAAAGAAAAGAAAGACAAAAGGCGCAGTTGGTGCATGAAACTCTTGCGTTCATGAGATTTGGGAATGGTTGATGCACGTTTATACTGAAGTAGTTTCTATTTTCAAACCTCGGATCTTCAGTTTGTAATGTTTTGATCTATGTAAGGTTTTGCCTTTGAAGGTTTAAGAAATGTCATGGTAGACCTTAAGGTTTTGGCCTTTCATTTTGTTTTGATACCTTGTTGAGTACCATCTGGGCTCACACCCAGCTAATCTACCAAGTGGATCACATGCCCGCCCTAAGGTTGAGTTACCATCTGGGCAAGTGGACCACAAGCCCGCCCTAACGTTTGGGTACCTTGTTGAGTACCATCTGGCAATTCATGCATGACAACATTAGGTGGAAATAATGAAAGAATACTTACTGAGATTAGTTTATACAGGGGTGAT
>JAJIYU010005853.1:0-21580 GCA_030144865.1 Tinospora cordifolia | reverse complement strand
GGCATATTTATTTATAATTAGGCGCATAAGTATTTCTAAGAGCATTGCATGTATTTATATATAATGTTAGTATCAATCTAACCAACAATCATATCTCAAGTAGTAATTATAATATGAACCAAATAACATTAGTCATAATAAGATAAATAAAATTTTGCATAATATTATGTACTGGATCCCATATAGTAAATTATAACATGACCATAAAGAAGTCTAGCCCATTGGCTAATACATAGATGTTGAATTTAAGGGGTAAACAAATAAACTAAACACATGGCCTTATGACCAACTTTAAACACAGTCCATTGGTATCCTTGTTTAACATAATGTCCTCGCGTGCCAATATTAGAAACAAGATAAATTAAATCATATATACAGGGTCAACCAAAGGGTGGAATAAACCGTCATTATCATATCTCAACTAGTGACCATAATATGAACCATATAACATTAATCATAATAAAATAAATAAAATGCTACATAATGTTATGTACTGGTTCTCATATAGTGAAATAAAACATTACGATAAATAAGTCTAGCCCATTGGCTAATACATAAATGTTAAATTTAAGGGGTAAACAAATAAACTAAGCACATGGTCCAATGACCAACTTTAAACACAATCCAATGGTATCCTTGAGAATGAGGCCACTAACTACATCACCATTGGAGAAATTTAATGAGACCACCATATTTAATAAATACTTAAAAGATAAAAAGGAAAACAAAGGGGGAGCTCAAAAGAGCCTAGTGGATCATCGTGAACACTTCTCATGCATTATTAAAAAAAAACACCAATATGCAAATATTTCTAAAATATTAAGTGATTCGAACAATGAATTGTTTTAGGGTTAATGTTAAGATCAGAAGGACTATTCTTGGTATTTCCCTTCTTTTGGATCAGACATTCATTGATTTAGGACATAGTCTAGGACACCTCCTAAAGTGATCATCAACCCTTAAGAACACATTTCCAAAAGGCATTGAATATCAAAGATACTTTTGAAGCAAAGACTTCTTGCGAGTATACTTTAAACAAGAGCTCCATAGTGGTTATGCACGAGAGTGGTACTATACCAGTCCATGACTTAAACTAATCAGCTTCTTTATAAACAGAGAATGTTCAAAGACGCCACACTAAGCCTACTTAGTAAGGGTAATACCCTTGGGAATCAAATATAGATATGTCACACCAATACATGTTTGGTTTTTAATCATCTTTGTTTAATTGAAAGCATGCCCTAAATAAAATAATTGTATACATGCATGGATCATATTAACAAGTAAATCATCAATAAGATTCTATCATTCATAGCATGACATAATATATAATTTAAAATTCTAACATGCTTCTAATCATACAATCATGCAGGCACACAAATCAACATGGAATCATGGCATACTAACATGAATCTAATCACAAGATTTGATAAAAATGGACTTATTCATATTGGAGTTGCAATAATTATAATATAAGAGAGAGTCATGAGTCATTTTTACTTATATCTGCATTTGAAATTTCTCGTGATACATGATTAATACACTATCTTCCGAAGTTAACCTATCAAGTTTTAATGTTAGGTTTAGTGTCATACGTAAATCTTCTTTAGTCTTATTTGTTTTTTTAATCATGTAAGCACATGATATAATGCTCTAATCACTACCGAATAAGTCATACCTAGATGACTCAAAGTTCTTTACAATTTATATTTCAGCCTCAAACCATGATTTCTTAAGACTTTCTTTATATGAATTTGATGTTCATAATGCATAATCATGGTCATCATGCACTCGTATAAAACTATGACTATGCCCTATCTTAGTGGGCCTGATTTTGTCATTTCACGTGACTAACCACTTGGGCCCCACTTTAACACTTAGGTCATGTTCTTAAGATGTTTCTAAGTTTATTCAAGGTGTTCCTTATTGCCCATAAGGATATATTGAGTTGTTCATAAAGGGTAAACCAAAAGTTTCCCTTTTTAGAGTTTTTCATATCAGTTTCATGTCCTATGAGACTATTGGCTAGAATTTCTATTTCTAATCACTTTCTTTCAATTCTAGACCATATCCTAATAATTTTTAAGCATTTTAACCTATGTACAGGGGTATAACTTTCAACCTTGATCATTAAGGTGAATGAAAACTCTATTTTTAAGCATTTTTGTGCTCGTTTTGCCCACACATTGAGGTTATTCCTTTAGGGATTCATTCCTATCTTTCCTTACACTTTTCTTCATTATTTCCTTGTTTTTCTAAGTGTAACCTACTATTACATGGCTACACACGTTGCATGCAACAAAATTCCCCCAAAACACCTTATTTTGGTTGTTTTGCCTATAGTATGTTGTTGATGGCTTCTTTTTGTGAGTGTTTGGTTGATCCTTAGGGAATTTTCAAGGATTGAAAGTTTGCTAAAAAATTGTTCTAATGATGGCTAAAATATAGAGATTTGGGTGACCTATGGTGGTGGTTTGATGAAGAGAAGAATGCATGAAATGCCAGTTTTCATGCATGATGAGAAAACCATACCTAGTAATCATTTCCTTTTGCTCCCTTTGTTGGCTTCTCTCCCTGATTGCTCTAAGGTGTTGAAATAAGGAAGATGAAAATGAAAAATGGTGGATGGCCAAGAGAAAGAGAAGAGAAGAAAGACTTATGTATTTGATCCAAAATGAATATGTTTTTTTTTCCTTTTGATTAACTTTGTTTTTTTTTTTTTGGTGTTTTCTTTTTTTCTTTTTTTTGACCATCAAGATTGGAAGTTACATATGCTCTTGGCCATTGAATAAGGGGACGTTTTGGATGCTCATAGGGGATGGCTAGGATTTGATCAAAGATTGGAGAACGTTCTAATATTGTCTTATCTCATGCGATTTCAGGATATTCAAGTTTCGTATTTCACGTTCTACCTTTAAAAATAATTTGAATACTAAATTTTCTCGTTTATTCTCTTTATTCTCTACCTTTGAGAGAATATTTGAATAATAAATTCTTCCCTTATGGGTCATACCATATTAAAAAATTTCTCTTATTTACTAATTAATTAATGTTATACTATATGGTATAAAATTTGAATTTGAATTAAAAAAATTAAATTTTGTATTTGGCATCTAATTCTCAATCAATGATCTCATAGCCTTGGGTGTAACTTAATTCCAAGAGATCACTATTAAAATTATATCCCTTGTCTTCGTCCAATATAATGTACATTATTTATTAATATAAACTTTATCAATTTATATTTTTTTTCAAGATTATTATTAACAATCCCCTCTTAATTCTTTTTTGATCATTGGTTTATTATTTCCAATTTTTTTTAAGCTACTATTTTTTTGAGAAAAAGTAATTTATTAAGGCTTGAACTTAAGACCTTTTTGTATTAGTATAATGTTTAAACAACTGAGCTAATAGGTCATTCTTGTCACTAAAATATTTTATTTTGTTTTTAAGGTTCTTGAGCTCAGATTTTAAATTTAATTTACCACAAAAATTTTCAACCTTGACTTATAAATAAATAAATAAATAATATTCATCATTTATTTATTTATTTATTTATGAAAATTATTTTAATTTTTGTTTAATTATTTATTTATTCTAAAAAAAATTTCTTAACCTTTTTCTCAAATATTATAATCTACCCCGTAAAAGAAATTTCATCATCAAAATTTGAAAATATGTACTCATGTTCCATATGTGTAGAAGTCGCCACCATACGGGCCTTGAAACTTTTTGTACATTACCCAAAACTTTAGTAGTCTCTCATAAGGGTAAAGTCAATATGATTCTCGGCTTCTCACAATTGATTTGAGCCTGATGTTGAATCATCCAATCCGTGCTCAATATCACACTATACTCTTGAAACAGTAAGACACAAAGGTCTATTGTATTATCTTACCTCGAAGCCTCAGTTCATAATTTTAATTCTTTATAGAAGTTATAGTAGTTCTTATGAATGTGGCTATGTTGTTCATCATGAGATACAAACTAACTATGATTTATTCACTAATTCTTTAAAGATAAACAATCATGTAGCACCAGAATTAAATAACATTCTCACAATAACATTAAATAACAAGAATGTACCTTACATCCTCCATTACATGCACCTGAGCTTGGTTCTAACCCTAATTATGGTTCTGCCTTGCCCGTAGTGGTCATTGTGGTTGTGGTTGTTGTTGTGCTATAATACCTCAAGAGTTTAGAGATTCTCTCAAAAGACAAAATTCACACGGCTCCGTGGTAGACAATTGCGTACCGTGGTAGTGTAGTGTGAAATGGGAAAAATGAAGTTTCGTGTTAATATCGCGGTACTGGCTACCAATACTATCTTACTAAGATTAGAAAACTCATAGTTTTGGGACACAAACGTGTTACCGCGGTGCCCAGAAAAGATGTCACGATACTGCGATTAGAAATAGTCCCAAATACCACAATACTGGAATGCAATATTGCGTTACTGCAATTAAAACTCAAAAATGGAAGGTCTATAATGTCATGAGACCAAGCTATCTATATATCATCCTCTTGCGCAAAGGAAATCCTAGTTCACACCATTCATCCTGCATCACACACCTTGTCGTACAAACCAAAACCAACCATCACAAGTGAACTCTTCTCCTTCCCTTACGCTTTGAGATTGGTTTTCATCCATTCAAACCCTTCTTAACTGCATCATGAATACTAAAAGAAGGTGGATTACACTGACTGTAAGAAGAGTGGACAATTACACATTTGCTGAACAGCGGTACAAAGGTAAGACACATGTTCATGTAGAAACCCACATTGTTTATCACTATTATATATTTGTCGAGTTATAATCATTTTCCTTGGTGTAACAATGCACAAAAAGAGTGTAAGGTCTCCCATCATAGCCAACGAAAGAGAGGACAAACAACAGTAGGAATAACATGTTTCTACTCTATATGATGTCTATCGCAGTTATAAATTTTGCATATTAAAGCCATATTGTACACACTTAAAAGAAACAGAATTGATAATAAATGCATGAAGATGCATAGTTTGGGACCCTCATGAATACTGTAGTGCTGAACACAATAACACACTGCACATGCGAGAATAACCTCACGTTACCATGGTAATGTTGGGAGTATCGCGAGAACATGATGAGCATGTCATTCTTCCCTTTCATCCACAAAAACTCTATTACCATAATGTCGTTCCTGTACCACAATACTGATAGGTTAAGGGACACTATAGGATGATTATTTTGCACTCTTTTACATACAACATAAGCCTTTAACTTGGAAATCATCAGATTATGAGTTCGGAATATTAGAGATATAATAAGTACTCAAAATGGTATTAAATCACTAAAGGTTGAGGGTTATGTGATGAATGGAGTAACATAGCAAAAGCTTACAAGGAAGTGAGCGAAGTAACAGGTGAAAATGACCGTAAACTCTCTTTAATATTTTTTTTGTCTCGAATGCAAAACATGATCATATGTTTACTTCTATGATATTAGAAGCATGCTAAGAATGGTGTATTACTTGTGGATGTTGTGTACTTGTGATTCTTTGATAGCATGCTACTTGTTTCTGTCATTAAATATTATGCTAAGAATATGTCATGTGCTATTTGTTAGATAACATGATCTGTGTGACCTAATATATGATAATTTATCAGCATGTTTAGTGCATACGTGTATCGTGATGATGAGATAAAGTGTGCATGCTAGTGATCACTAAATAGAGATAATTAAAATTCTAACCATGTACCGGGGCGATGATACAGATACCATGGCAATAGTTTGGTATCATTGCAGGTATTTCAGCACCCTAGACGGGTGTCTATGCTACTGTGGAAGTAGTTGATATGGGATTAAGGATCGAGTGAGACCTCACATCTAAAGTTGTGTCATGATAAGGAATTGGCCCTTGGGGTGTTACTTCCAAGAGTTCGGACACAAGGGAATATCAAGGAGATTCCTTTCGGTTTTAATGTCAATGCAAACAATTGGTATTTTTTGAAGCGCCTAATGATTTATGAGTGTTTGCATGTTTTATGTCATCAACTTTAATAATGTTTGAGATGTAATGTACATGATTGTTTGGGCTCTTGAGCTCACCCCACTAATCTATTTTTCAAGTAATCATTGAAGACACTTGTGCTAAAAGTAAAGGAGACAATTTTGTAGGTCAACTACACCTTCTAATAATAATTTTTGAGATGTAATGTACATGATCCATTGGGCTCTTGAGCTCACCCCACTAATCTATTTTTTAGGTAATCATTGAAGACACTTGTGCTGAAAGTGAAGGAGACAATTTTGTAGTTTAAGTATACCTTCCAATAGTTGAGGTGTAGGAGTAAGAGTCCTTTTATCATTTCGATTGTAGGGTATGGGACCCACGTTTGATTTATGTTTGGTTGCCTTATTAATTGACTTCGGCCAAGGGGCTAGGTAATGGTTCATTGACTCATTTGAACTTAGGCCATGGGGTCAAAATATTTCATTCTTTATGAGTTTAATCATATTACTGCTAGTTGACATGTCGTCCCCATGTTTAATCATGCATGATATTATTCTATATGTTTTCACACTCTGATATTCTATGGGATTGTTGTGATTAAAAAAAAGAATATTAGTAATGTCCCAGTTCCCAAATATTGAAAGCGAGAGTGATTGCATGTTTGACTTGATCATGTCTCAAGATGAGAGAAGAAGACGCCCAGTCGGTGGCGATTATGATAGGATTTGGGGGTTGGGGTGTTACATGTAGCCTCTATTGAGGTCGACTGGCCTTATTTCTAACATTCTCATTGTTCTTCACTAGCAATTGTGGCTGCTAAACCCTTACTTATGATTGCTAAGTGTTTGCCTTGATCACACAAATAACGTGGGCCGTGTCTCCTAACGTGTTCTCTATCAACAATAGCACAATTCTATTGTGCCTATTGTTGTGGTCATCTCTACTAGAAATGTTGTTTGAGAGGTCTAGCTCTTTACGATCTATTCTTCTTTTACACTTGATTTTGGTTCTGTGGTGCCCTATACTCTTCATTTTTGTTTTACCTCTTTTGTGAGGCTTTTACTACATGCTTTAGTTGTGGCCATTTTTTCCTATTCTTAAAGTCTTATTTTTAGTTGAGATCCCTTTCTATCAACTGTGCTTTGACCACCATTTCCTTGAGAGTGGTCAGTCTCAATAGAACTATAATCTTCCTTATTTCCATCCTCAGTCCCTCTACAAACTTGTCTGCCTTGGAACTACTCATCTTTCACAAGTTTTAGAGCAAATTTGGACAATCTAGTTGACTTTTGTTCATACTCAAGCAATATTATAGTCTTCTGAGTTAGTCAAGTGAACTCAAACTAAAGTTGCCTTGTGATTGCCATGGAGAAGTTATCATAAAACAACATCTTGAACTATTTATAAGTCATTTTGGAGATACCTGTGTCTAGGTCATTTATAATCATTTTCTACCAATGGTAGGTGGGTCCCACAAACTTGTGTACTGCTAGTGCCACTCTACTAGGCCCAGTTGCTCCTAAAGCGCTAAGATGTTTATTCATTTTTGAAAACCATATATCAGTTGCCATATGATCTAATTTGTCGTCAAAGTTTCTTAGATGTAGTTTCCAAAACTCAATTAATAGATTTCTCTACACTTTATTATCAAGGATAAAGTTTGTTCAGTACTACTAAGCCATTCAACAAATGGGGCCTAATGAGCTTGAGGTTGGGGTTGTGGCTATGGCTAGACTAGAGGCAAATTTTATGCCTGAGGTAAAGTCCTCATAACTTGCTCGACTACATGTTGGGTGATCTCTATCATCATCTCTGAAAATAAAATTACTTCTATTAGAGCTGGTGTTGCTACCACAAGTTCCCTTTGGTCCTGTTGACCAAACTCATTAGTGTTCTCTTCTTTCATCGCATTTCACTTGATTCTTGTCATTATAAACACAAGTCAAAAGCCATTTTAGCATTCAATAACTTAATTCAACACCATTAAAGAAAGAAAAGTGAAATTGTGAATATAAACGAGGAATTTTAACTTTGTTACTCAGTTAAATCAATTTTGGGTGCATCCATATCTGTTTTCTTAAAACCAAGATATGAAATTCTTCACTAGACTTTTGACAATGACTATTCCCATTATTATTGTCATTGTAAAGGTTGTCACAGGTTCTCCTATGATTCACGTTATCATAATTCTAGACTTATATCTTTAGGTTCTTGATCTATTCAAGTAACATAAGTTCATTCTTCTAAGTTATGTTCATGGTTTTTCAAAACCTTTGATGTTCTAGGTACAAGATTTTTGGTCTCCTTAACATGATAATAATTAAAACAATAATAATAGTAATCATACAAGCAATCACTTAACTAAGCATACATTTCATGCTAGCATAGAGAAGTTCTTAAACTTCCTCATATACATCCAAGTTCAAGTGTCTCATACCACTTTTGCTCGATGATATATGCTTTCACTCAAGGATTTCTCTACACCCAAACAATTACATAAATGTTTGAATGACTAAGGGCTCTCAAGTACCATTACACTCAATTGTCCCATACTACTTGAGTATAAGGTAGCAAGATCTTCTAAAGTTACCAACCTTTCACCAAATACGGTCTGTCAATCTCTAAGTCCAGGATTCTTGTGCACCCCAAATCTTTAAGCATCTCATACTACGTAGAAACCAGAGATTGTAACACCACAACCCTTGAGACTTTCAATTGGACTTAACCACAAGCCAGGCCGGGCCAGTATTACATTTACAAGTACACAACTTGTTTTTCTATTTCAATTATCTCAAGCCTTATTTATTTAGGTAAGACATACCAAAGCAATTGCACAAGAGATAAAAAAGACTTTCTAATTCTTTATTCCATTTAATAAAAAAGAGTACATAAATCCAATTTAAATCAAAGAAAATATTATAGTGGAAATAATTCAAAACTTGGGCAACATGCCCTTACATTGTAAATAAAATGGAAATTTTCTAAAACTAAGCATTCTAAATTTCACGCATGCTTCATCATGTGTTCAATTCCCTAAAAAGATGAAAAAGGATGAGTGAGCACATAGCCTAATGGACCATTATAAAAATAACTAAGTTACTAATTCAAATCAATAACACATTCAATTTCAAATGCTTGCATACATTAAGCGATTCAAACAATTTCTTGTGTATGGTTATATGTTAGACTGAAAGGGGGTCTAATCCTTTAATTTTCTATCAAAATAACCCACTTTTCGGTGGAAAGACAATTCATCTTGTCACATTCCATTGGGATTAGGATCTCATGTCCATATTCTAAGTATTTTTGGGCTATGCACATCTATGCACAATAATGAGACCCATATACACTAAGTATATGTAAAGAACAACCATAGCATCCCTTTGGATTACTATGACAATACGTAGTTATTAAACTTCAAGTTCTTATCACATTCATGAATCATACACAAGCGAAATAAAATTTAGCATATAAACATTTAAAAGCACGGAAACGTCACATAGCATGTATCATACTTTTAAAGTAAACCTAAGCATGGAACTAGGCATGACATGATCTTATGAATGCTTAAACATGCATACATGCTAAAACTGAATTTTAAATCATGAATAATGAAATTGAAATCAGAAAGTATCCATGATAAACTGATATCAAAACATGCAAGAACATGTTATTAATCCAAACTAGTAAAATAAGAGTTTAAGAAATTTTATCCACCTTAGTTACTAGTTTGTAGAAAATTCGGCAAAGGTTCCCTTCTCCCAAGCATATAGCACCCCAAGCGCACTGAAGAACACAAAATAATATAAACTTCTCACTTTGAAACACTCAAGAACACAAGAGAAGTAAGAAGGGGTTGTCGAGAAGAGGGCTAGAACAAGTCAAGAAGGAAGTGTCAACTCTTGCTTTGGGATGAGAAGAATGAGAGCATTAGGGGGTTTATATAGAGTTTCAAGAGCAAGAAGACATGGTTTACTTGGGCACCACACATGCATCAAATGGAAACACTTCTCTTTTAGCGTCAAGGTGTGTGTGTACACCCTAGGGTCTATGGTTTTAATTTGTTTCCATGATTGGCATGCATGAATCAGCAAGCAAATCAAATCAAGATGTGAGTTAAGAAGCTTTTAATCTTGGTTCTATTACCGTTGGCGCACCACTAAGGGCAATCTAGCCAATTTGCATGGAAATCTCATGATCTTGGCGCATGGAGAGTTTCCTTTTCATGAGACTTCTAATTTGGTTGTGTGAGCATGTGTGATAGCTAGGGTTTGTTTATGGGTGCAAATCATGTTTAGAAACTTCTAATTGGGTTTGTCACATGTGTGCACACACACACACTATAGGGTAGACGTTTTATGGCGTGTGCATGGTTTGGGTGCGCATAGTCATTTTAGCTTGGTACATGGAATCGTTCTTTTAGGGCATCATGGACGGTTTACTTGTGTATGTACAGGGCATGGTGTACATGATCATGGAATTATCACTTATGTGGCTTGTACATGCTCAGGGTGGTCACATATTTTGGGTCAACATGAATTTAATAAAAATTTATATCTTTCATTTGGCTAGGATTTTAGTACTTTTGGGTTTGCATAAATTTAATAAATATTCATAACTTTCAATTGGCTAGGTTTTCCTCATTTTCTTTCCTAATTTAGATTCCCTTAAAACATACCAAGTAAATGAACTCTTAATTGTGCAAATGAAATAAACTTTGGATGTCTAGGCCATTCGAGGTGTTCACTTCATTTCATTTTATTCCCTTTTCTTAAATTTCACTCCCTTGAGAGGCTTTTGGGCGAATTCAAGCTTGTTAATTGATTCTCAAAATGAATTGAACTTCATTTATTATTTTATTAAATTTATACAAAATTTTAGGGTAGTACAGAGCTATATGATCCTTTTGATCTCATGTTTTAACTAAACAATTGTTTTGCTTCTAAACACATTTTAGTTTCTAACCTATATCCTAAAGACTTTTATTTATGATCAATCGTGTTATCCTTAGAACCACCCAAGTCTTTTCGCAACATCATTTGCTAGACATAAAAACTCAATAAATTCATTGAATGTTCCTCCATCAAACCTACAACCTAAGTATATACCTTAGACACTTGTATCTACAGTCTATATCTTAAAGAACAAAAAAATTAAATTAAATTAATCACAAGGAAAAAAAAATTATTCATTTTGAATAAAACACGCAAGTCTCTCTTCTTTTCTCTCTATCTTGGACGTCCACCATTTTTCATTGTTGTCTTTCTTATTCCATCAATTTAAAGTAATGTTTTCTCCCCATGAAAGGGAGCAAAAAGAACCAACTACTAGGTAAGGTTTTCTCACCATGAAAACCATTATTCCATGCATTCTTCTCTTCTTTTCTTCTCTTCATCAAACTGCATCATCCAAATCTTCATATTTTAGTCATCACTAGAAAACTTTTCTATTACCTTTTTAAACCTTGAAAATGTCCTAAGATTAACCAACCATCCAAGAAAAGATGCCATCACCAAAACCCCTCAAACTTAGTCATCTCCTCACTTGATTCCATGTTTTTGGCCTAAAGAGAGACCACCCCTGAAACGTCCCTATGACTGTCCAAAACTTACTATATTCCATTAAAGAACCCTTCAAACCAACCTTGAATAACCACCAAAAATTCATTTGACAAATCCCTTCCAAAGGTCATGAAAAAATACTTCAAAACTATATGTCAAACCTACACTATGTATACCTTTTAGCCATACCATCCGTTTGGTGTTTAAAGTCTATATTTTAATATGTTTTAGCATTGGTACTACAGCCTCAAAAGGTGTAAAAACAGTAGGAAAAGGAGGGGTAGAAATCACCTAAAGAAGAAGAAGAAGAAGAAAAATGGCTCACAAAAATATATAATTTATTAAAAACCCTAGTTTAGGGTATTCTTTTTTGCATATGCTTGTGACCATCATTAGGGTCATTGGTAAAGTGTTATTTCTAGCATGGAAATCAGTCTCTTTGATGTGTTTTGAACTAGGCAATGGCAGCCCAACACTCTACACACAACCCCCTTAGTGTATGTGGGTAAAAACATGAAAGGAGGGTGTTTTAGGTATTTTATGTGCATATTACATGGGCTAAATGTGTGCAGCCATATATCAATGTATTATGACCTTATACCAAAGTTGAAATGTGTCTCATAGTGGACACAAGACCTAGAGTGTAATACCCTAAATTCTTTATACTCAATTAAATGAAATTTATCATTTGTTTAGTAAAACTTGGGTGCAAAATGAAACTTGGCTCATTTCACGACTAAATCTGGCAAGTTCCAAAACTCTCACTTAGTGCCTCTTAGGGCCCAAACAACTTGAAATGAAGTAAGGTGATGTGAACCAACTATGGCGACAACATATCAAAAAATTAGAACAATTGGTCGAGGTTAAGGTTTTCATTTGCCAAACACCCTTCAGAGGGTGCAAATTAGAAAGAATTGTCATTTAGGATACTTCAGCGGATCAAAATGACCCAAAATGAAATATAATAACATGAGCTAACAAAATGAATAACATATCCAAAAATTAGAACAATTGGTCGAGGTTAAGGTTTTCATTTGACAAACGCCTTTCAAGGGGTCCAAATTGGAAAAAATTGTCATTTAGCAATTGGCCAAGATTTGAATTTTTATTGCCTAGTGACCTCAATGGGTCTTAAATAAGAAAAGTTTTTGAAGGAAAATCACTTAGGGCCAAAACATACCTTAAAATATGCATTAGGTTCATGTGATTCTAAAACTATAGAATATAAATCATAATTCTATGTAAATAAGGAGATATTAAATTTTATTTGATTTTTGTAAACCCATGAAGTCATGGCCACCCCCACTTAATTGTGTACACCCACACCCACTTAAGCCAAAATCGGCCCAACCACGTACATGTGTATGTGCACACATGTGAGCAATCCTATTAAGATAGTTTCTTAGAACCAAGATGAGCATCTTTGACTATTATATGGTTTTCTCTCAAATTTGATATTGTACACCCATGCTTGATGTCCAGGAAATAAGATAATGGAAAATATTCCTTGTGTGTTTATGCTATAAGCAAGCAAAGAAACCAAAAGGAAAACTTGCCATGAGTACATATAGGACATCCCATTTGAATTAAAATATGATTTAAACATCTTTTGTGTTCACACATAGTTAGGAAACAAGATTGTACTCATATCTTTTGAATTAGAAAGCTATAGTGGTCCCACTTGCCAACCATGAGCACACTTGCCCTCTTTATGCAAACCATCCACTTATGAGTTCGGAAACATGCCCAAACGTGGTGAGCTGCCCTAGTTGCTCTAGATGCCCCCCTTGTGCTCATGAACACCTATAAATACCTTATCTTGCTCACTTTCATCTCATCCCAAAGGAAAGAGTTGACACTTCCCTCTTTGTTTCTTCTTGCCCTCTTCTTGGCACCTCTTCTCACTCTCTTTTCTTTCTTGTGTGAGAAGTTCTTATTTTGGTATTTTAGAGAGTTGTTGAAGTATTTTTGTTGGTGATTAGAAGTTCTTGAAGTTCTAAAATTGTTGGGTAAGGGGAACCTCTGCCGGATTCTACAAAGAAACTCGAATTAAGGTAAAAGGGATTTCTTGAAGTCCTACTTTGCTCTTTCAAAATTTCTAGCTTGTTCATGCTTGTTTCAATTCTAGTTTTCATCATGTTTTATTTTAGTTTCAGCATGTTTAATCATATTTTAATTTTAGTTTAGCATGTTTTTATGTTTTAATCACTCATGAGAGCATGTCATGCTTAGAATCCATATTTAGGATTTAATTCATTGTTTCAAGCATGCTATGTAATGTTTTCATGCTTTCTTGGTTGTCTAAAATTTTGATATTTACATGTTGAATTTCTTTTATGATTATGTGATTCTTAAATATAAAAAATTGAAAATAAGAACCAAGTACTGTCATAGTGACCCGTATGGGTGCTATGGGTGTTCTTAACACATGCTATGGGTGCTATGGGAGCAACTAAGGGATACTTGGTATGTGGCATAAAATAGAAAGTGACAAAGAAATGTTTTTTCACCCTAAAGAGGGGTATCTAAATTAAGAATATCAAGGTAGTAGAACCCCTTTTAGTCTTAGCGTCAACTACAACCAAAAAGTTACTTGAATCACTTAATGCATGAAAGTGCTTGAATTTGGATGTGCTATTGATTTGAAATAGTAACTTAATTGTTTAATGAATGATCCATTGGGCTATGTGCTCACCCATTACTTTTATTTTTCAGAAAATTGAAATGCATGATCAAGTTTGCTAAGGAATTAGAAAGTCTATTTTTAGAAAGTTTCTATATAAGGACATATTGTCCAAATTTTGAATAAAGACTTCCGCTAAATTTTTATTTTAAATTTTAGAGTTACATACTCTTTGTTTTGATTATATGAATTCAATAATGTATTTCTTTATTTTGAAAATTAAACTCAATGGAAGTGAATTTATGAGTATTTCAGTAAGTGTGGGAATAAAGGAATTGAGATGCAAGTTATATACTTGTAAATGTAACATAGGACCAATCTACCTTATGGTTGAGCTTAAACTTGTCTCTAGGGGGTTAGGGGGTTACATAGAGAATGTCAGCGCACCCCCCCCCCCCCCCCCGCCCCCTCACCACACACACACACACACAAACATACTATTTTGAGGGCATTTTAGTACATGCAAGCATGGCTACAAGTGTGCAAACTTGTAACAATCGATTACACATTTAGAGTAGCAAGAAAATGATGAGAAAAAGTGTAGGAAAGGATAAGAACAAATTCCTAGAGGAATGGCCTCAATTTGGGGGCAAAACAAGTATGAAAACTTATACAAACAAGGCTTTCATGTACCTTATTGTTAAAAAGATTATAGCTAAAAGTTACAACCCTTGTACTTATGTTAAAAAAATTTAGAAACTGCCAGGGTATGGTTTCGAATTAAAAAAATTTAATTAGAAATAGAAAATTTTAGCCCATAGTTTGGTAGGACACAAAACGGGTACAAGAAACTCAAAAAAAGGGGACACTTTCGATGTACCGTTTATAAACAACTCAATATATCCTTATGGGTAATAAAAAAAACACCTAAAATAGGCTTAAAATTATCTTAAGAACATAACCTAAGTTTTAAAGTGAGTCCAAAATGGTTAGTCATGTGAAATAATAAAACTAGACCCATTAGAATAGGCATAGTCATAGGTTCGGCAGAATGGGCTCATGATGACCTTGGTTATGCATTAGAAACCTCAAATTCACATAAAACATGTGTCAAGAAGTTATAAATAATGACTCTTTGAAATCGAAATAAAAATTGTAAAGAACTTTAAGTCATTTATGTATGATTGATTCGATAAGAGCAGTGATTGGAACATTGAAGCTTATGAGATAAGATTAAGAAATATATCATACTCTAATGGTAAAAAATAAATAAGATTTAAGCATACTTGAGTATGAGATAAGACACTAAGCTTAACGTTGAAGCTTGATCAGTTAACATTGGAGGATCAGGTATTAATTGTGAATTTTGATGGACCCAAAGCACAAAGATAGGTGGAAATGACTCATGATTCTCTCTAGTATTATAATTATTGAAACTCTAATATGAATAAGTCCATTTGTTAAATCTTGTAATTAGATTCATGTTAGTATGCCCTTGATTCCATCGTCGTTTGCATATATGTCTGAATGATTGTATGATTAGAAGGATGGTACGATTTTAAATTGTATATTTTGCCTTGCTATGAATGATAGAATCAAGTTGATTATTTACTTATTAATGTGATCTATGCATGTGTACAGTTATTTTATTGATGGTATGTTTTTAACTAAACAATAATGATTAAGAAACCAAACACGTACTGGCATGGTGTATCTGTATTTGATCATCATGGGTATTGTCCATAGTGAGTAGCTTCAGTGTGGTGCGTCTGCGTTTGACCACCACCGAACATTCTCTGCTTAAAGATAAGCTGAGTTAGGGTCATGGACTAGTATAGTACCACTCTTGCATATGACCACTACATAATTCTTATTAAAGGTATATTCGCAGGTTGACTTTGCTTTAGAAGCATTCCTAATAGTTAATGCCTTTTGGAAATATTTCTTTGAGGGTCGATGCTCATTTAGGAGGTGGCCCTAGACTATGCGCTAAATTAATGATGTCTCATCCAAGAGAAAGACAATACTAAGGATTGTCATTTTGGTCTCACTATTAACCCTAAAATAATGAATTGTATAAATTACGTAATATTTTGGATGTATTTGCATATTGGTGTTTTAATTCTTATAATGCATGAAAAGTGTTTAACGTGATCCACTAGGCTCTTTTGGGTTCACACCTTTCATTTTATTTTATCTTTTAGGCAACTATTGAATAGAGTAGTCTCATTGAACCGTGGTGTTATAGTGAGTAGCTTTGCTATCAAGGATACTAATGGATCATGTTTAAAGTTAGTCATAAGGCAATGTGTTTAATTTTATTTGTTTTCCCTTAAAATTTAGCATTTATGTATTAGCCAATAGGTCAAATTTATTTATGGTCATGTTTTATTTTATTATATGACAACTAGTACACAATATGATGTAAAATTTTATTTATTTCATCATGATTAATGTTATTCGATGCACATTATAATCACTTGTGGAGATGTGATAATGACATGACATTCTGCCCCTCGATTGAAACCCTATATATATGATTTAACTTATCTTGTCTCTAATATTGGCACTTGTGGCATTATGGTAAATTACCCTGGTGTGGTTGGATAACTAGAGTTCAAGGTGGTACAAACATGGAAATATAAAATGTCAGACAAGTTTGTCCATCTAAGGTTGAAATTTCAAAGGGAACACTCAGCTAGATAGTGTTAAGACCATGGAAAAGTGTATTGACCATGAGCAACCAAACTAAGCAAACTGAGATTTTACATCTCTTTAAAAAGTATGGTTTGACTAAACAAGGTCGAGACCATGTGAAAGCATCTCGGCTTAAGCAATCCAAGAATTTTCATTTCTCTAGAAGGTCTAGCTTGGTTGGGCAGGGCCAAACCCTACAAGGTACTACTCAGTCTGGCAAGTACATAAATTATGCTAAAAGTCTCAGTCCTATCCAGCTAAACCATGTAAACCAAGACATGTATAGTTATTTGATTTTGTTAGTTTGGCTGGACAAGGTCGATGGTCAAACTATTAGGTTCAAAATCACAAAATCGAGACCTATTGTAACACCCTGCCTTCTCCACCCTATTTATCCGACACACTATTCATCACGTGCTTGCACATTAGACATTCCTTTTTTTTTCCTCGGGTCGCCTAGGAGGCGGGTGATGTCACATTTTTATCTCTTTTCTTTCCCAAGTCTCAACTTCTAGAGACTTCCTGAGGAATAATAACTCATATACTGATTTCATAACACACGAGTGAAATCATTGATATAAATAAATCAACATCATTTATTTGATAATCAGATATTCAAGAGTTACAAAACGTTCATATTTATTACAAGGACAATAACTTTAAACTTTGAAAAAAGGACATAGGACCAACGTGTCTAACTCAAACACTTTATGGACTTTGAAAAGTGGGCTTTGAGTTAAAACTATCACGCAACCTCTTTCTCTAATTTCCTGAAATGTTAGAAAAGGAGGGTGAGCTCGAGAGCCTAGTAGATCTTTCCAGATATTTAAGTCATTATTTCAATCAAACAAACCAAGAATGTCAAAACACTTTCGTACATTAGGTGATTTACATAATTACTTGCTTACAATTGATGTTAAGACTAAAAAGAAAATTTTCTCGGTATCCCCCATTAGGTTCTAGAATATTGGAAGTAACCCCCATAGGCCAATTACCTATTCCCAACCTATCTAAGGTGTGAAGTCTTATATCGACTACCAGTCCCATCTCATCGAGGCCCACCTTGGGTTGGGCATACCCATGTCTAAATCCTCTATCACGCTGGTACATGGTCATGATGTTATTTAATCTTTTTTCTAGTGATAAATCACACAGTTATCAAATTAAATAAGGCATAAAATACATAAGCATAGTAACAATCATTCAGCAACATTCTCGAGCATGTTGCATAGCATAGTTCATGTGATCTCATATATATATATATATATATATATATATATATATATCATGCATCAATGTTCTAAGTATCATGCATATTCATGGCATATCAAATTAAATAAAGCACACAATAGTCATATTCAAAACACAAGCACACATGCAAGTTTTATTTATATTGAAATAATAAGGAAAAACCTAAAACTAATCTCCACCTTAATACACTTAGTTCGTTGATCTCAAAAATCCAAGCCTTTACTCCTTCAACCTTGAAATTCAAAATCGTGGGGTTATTACTGCATTTCTAACATTCTTGAATCATAAACTAACATACCTTTATCCTAAATGATTCACATTGTTCAAAGAAATCACCTTAAATATGCCTAAAAATGGTTTCAAGTTTGTGTGCCACTATAGGGAAAGTCATTATCGCGATAACCAATATACAGGGATGAAAAAATGGATTTGCAATTGCATTACCACAATAGGTTACTATAGTAATCAAGGGTATAGGTGCATTACGATGGTAGGTTACAACATAACCATGGAGTAATTTTTTTGGGTTTTGTTTTACTACCGCGGTAATAAGTCATACTACTTTGGTAATCTCCATGCGACTAATTTTCTCCGTTGTTTTTTCACCTTTCCTAGCTCCCCTACAGCCACAGCACCTTACTAGTTCAACTTGTAAGTTATGAAACATGCAACTAAAACTGAGATAGGGTGGTTATATTGCAACAACCCGTAAATTTTCAATACGAACACGTCGATAATGGAAGAAAGAAAAACAATAATAATAAATAATAATAATAATAATATGATAAAAACTATGTTTTATAGCAATATAGTTAGGTGAAATGAATATTTTGAGGTTTATTATGATTGGTGTTGTAACAACTACAAATTTTGTAGCTCCTGCATGTTAAAAATAAAAAATTTGAAAATATAAAATCATGTTGAAAAATTAAAATTTGAAATTTGAAATTCATCAAAAAATATAAATATGTATATAATAAGATAAAATAAACCAATAAATGCAATATTAGCTTAAATTAGCTTGAAAAATGAAATTTAGTATTGAATTTTTTTTTTGGTTAAAGAAATTATTGTTGAGAATGAAATATCAAATCAATTCATGTTTGACGAAATTATTAGTTGCAAATAAAATTTAAATAATAAATAAAATAAAATAATAATAGTAAACAAAATGAGAAATGAAATTAATGTTGAATCATTTTGTTTGACAAAATTATTAAGTGGGAAATGCAAATTTAATTGGTGATTGAAACTTAACAAAACAATAATAATAATAATAATTCGGAAAAAAATCCAGAAAATATGGATTTTGTTTAAGCAATTGGTTGGGAAGAAAAAGAAAAACTAGAAAAAAAATTCACGACCAAATTAGAAAATTCTTGTTTGACAGTGAATCTAGAACTTGAAAGAAGATTGGGGCAGTGAAAGAGAGATTTGGACATTGAAGAAGGAGAAGAACCGTAGAAGAAGAAAAAGAAGAAGAAAATCTGAAAAACAAGATCCAAAAATCTGGTTGGGGCAAAAAATGGCGTTCGTAAGCATTGAAGTAAAGAACTGAAGAAGAGAGGAAAGTTTGAAGCTTGGAATTCAAATTTTCTAGGTTTGAAATGAGTTGGAAACTGAAGAAAACAAGCTGGAAATTGAAAGTTGGATTCAAAATTTTGGGTTTAGGGTGTTAAAACATAGCACGAAGCAAGGGTATTGAAGAAGAAAGGAGAAATCTGAGATTAGGGCTTTGAATTTTTGGATTTTTGGGCCATCCAAATCAGGTTTCATTTGGTTAAAAAAAAATCAGATTTTCGTGGGTTTAAATTCTGGTTCGTGATTTTGGGCAAAATTTGGAATTTGTGATTCAAACACTTGAGTTTGTTCAACAGAAAATTGAAGATGATGGCTGCAAATCTCCCTTAAGTTTTTGGGTTTTTCAGTCGTTGATAACAAGGGGCCATTTGGTGTGACAATGGAAAAAAAAAACTAAAATCTTGATTGAAATCTTTGTTTGGGGCATTGTATAACAGAAAAAGAAAGAAACCAAAATCTGGTTTTTGGGTTGGATTTGAAAGGTGCATTCAGCTGGAATAGAAGAGGCAACGTGTTATAGATATCTAAGATATTATTATATAAGATATTATATTGTAATATCTTAGATATCATTATATTATATCTTAGATTTTATATTGTAAGATATTATTATATTTAATTATAGATATTGTATAATATCTTCTGTATCTTTTTATTTTTCCTTTTTTGCTCTATTATTCAACGATAAATAGTCCTATGTAACATGTAATTGCTCATTCAGAATTGTAGCAATACAATATTCATCATGGTATCAGAGCGGGTCTAGTTTTTTTTTGGTATTTAATTAGCTTCGGCGATAACGATCAGCATTGCTCCGATCATACAAAGATCAAACTGATCTCTGCCTGTAGATTGCTGCTCCGCAATTGCCAGTTGATTGGTTTCAGATTTTTGTTTCCAGATTGCTGGTTACTCGATGTGTGTTGTTGCCGGCTACTGCTAATCACCGTTTTTTGATTCTTGTCCTGTGTCCATTGCTGCTCTCGGATCGATCACGACAGATTGTTGTTGGAATCGCCCCCCCCCCCCCATTTTTGCTGCTATCCGACCCCCACCTAGTTCATTTTTGCTGCTACTACCAGTTCCCCTCCCCCGTTTCTATTGCTGCTGCTATCAAAAACACCGCCCCCCTCCCCCCATCCCTGATTGGGTTCTGCTGCTGCCCGTTTCTTTGACTGTTGCTATCAGAAACCCCCCCCCCCCCCGGTTGACTTGGTCTTTGCCCCCCCCCCCCTAGTTTGGTTTCCCCTTTTGCTACTAGCCCCCCGGTTCATTAGGTTTCCCCCTTTGCTACCAACCCCGAACCGCTTTCCCACCCCCCACCCGGGTTTAATTGCCCCCTGCTGAGCAATTATATATATATATATAATGGATTCACGCAACGACAATATTCGTCCTATAGATACTTTTTTAGATGGGACAAATTACAATATCTGGGCACAACAAATGTCCATTTTTCTTAGAGGTCGTCGAATGTGGCGTTTTGTCACAGGAGAAAAGACAGAACCTGTACAAGGTCTTACTAAGACTGACGCTGAGTTTGAAGAACGACATGAAGTTTGGGCAACTACTCATTGTAAGATTCTATCATGGTTGATCAATACCTCTGTCCTATCTATTCAGATTCTTTTGCCAAAATTTCGTAATTTTCAACTTGCATGAAATTTTTGGCCAACCGATATAATTGCTCAAGTGATTTAGCTCTTCAATATCCGTTGGAATCTCGCTTACAACATTTAAGACAAGCACCAGGTCAATCAATCTTAGATTATCACTCTCAAATGAGTGCTTTATGGGATCAATTATCTCAAGCTGATCCAGATATCACGCATCCTGCTACTGTTAAAGCCTTTCTGTCATATCGAGATCGT
>JAJIYU010005852.1:0-21649 GCA_030144865.1 Tinospora cordifolia | reverse complement strand
GGTTCACTCTTTCGGTTAATTCCTGATATCAGATGGTAAATTCCTGATATTAGAGCGCAACCGATAAACTGACTAAGTGTTTGAAACACCCTAATGATTGAAACTGTTTGCGTGTTTCGTATGCTCGTTTGTATAATGCTATTGATGTGTAGGGGAGATCCATGGGCTTTCGAGCTCACCCCATTTTTATTTTACAGGTACTCATGAGCCCAGCGCTCAATGAGGAGACAGACCGGAGACCGGAGGATGTATAGTGAGAGAAAGAGAGTGATTTTTGTTAAACTGTCTCTCTGTTTTTGTATAGTTTTTCACGATGTATATTTTGAACTTGGGCCAGAGGGCCCTGTGTCATATTTTTGTATCTGTATATGCAGAACTGTTTTTACCATTTTGAACACTATTTTATCTTGACTGATAAACTGATGATTTTTAGATATAGTATTGTTAAATATTGTTCAATGATTTGAAAAGATTTGATCCGAAATGTGCTTTCGCTACTATTATCTTGATTTCCAGTATAAATATGATTTTGAACAACCGGTGAATCTGATTTGAAACTAATTGCTTAGTGAAGCATGATTTAAATGACTATTTGAAATTAAAGAAATGATTTAAACCTCGTGTATAGAGGTAGAAAGATAGACTGACGACATCTGTCGCATGCCCGGGGTCTCGGCGGACCACGCGCCGAGCTTGGAGCCGAGCAACGCCCGACGATGGGGCCACAGATTGACAGACACGACGTCCGATTCGAGGGTCGGGGTGTGACAATTTAATAAATAAAACATCTTAGCAACAGACTTAGAATCATCTTTAAAACATACTGTAAAGATGTAAACATAGCCCAACTGGCCTAAGTCCCAAAACATTTAATCTACATGTGAAATAGTTTAAAGATGGGGGTAAAAGCCTAGTTCTAATTAAATACCCAAAAAAATGTTATATGCAAAAGACTTTTAACAACCTCCCTAGTGAGGTTTCAACAAAATAATCGGAGTCGTCCAGAGATGGTCAACTCGTATTGTGTCAACTGTCACCTAAAATAGAAAAGTGGGGTGAGCTCGAAAGCCCAGTAGATCATACAACACATCACTAGTATTATTTAGATCAAAATAAAAAACATGCAAACACTTTCATTAAATTAAGGTGTTTTAAATACTTCATTTGTTATTTCGTCGGAATGCAGACCGAAAGAGCCCTACTCTTAGTGTCCCTACGTGGTTTGGGAGCGAATATGTGGGTAACGCCTAAGGGCCGGTTACCGTTTGGGACCACGATCTAAGGAGAGAGGTCCATAGTAACTCTCCGTTCGAAGACCCAATTAGTTGTCGCAGTTAGCTTGGGTAGGGACACCCACGATGACACCCAAAGGCCAGTCATCGCCCCAGTATGTAGAGTTTTAAAGTCTTAATTTAATCTTCTTTAGTTTCACATTTCATCTCAAACCATGTATGAAAACCATTCATCACAGGCATTACTTTGTGGTACATGTAAAGTAGACACGTAAAACAATCATGTGATTTAACTATAACTAGCATCCCTTTTGTTATCTAGGCATGTGATTATCACAGATATAAAACAATCAGCATGTAATCCTAGCACTCAGTCAATCATCCCAATCAATAGTCACACAAGAAGAATCCTAGCATGCTCCTAAGTACTCATTTTAAAGTAAACAAGCATCATATTTGGTATTTAAAAGTACAAATAATAGTAGAGAGTACAGTAATCACACCCACTTTGTATTTCCTTCCCTTGTGCCTTTGCCCCTCGCCGCACATGTTTTAGATCTTTAATCTATAAGATTTTTAATACCAAGATAATGTGAGTCTAAAACATTCAAAACATGTTCAAAATCATAGATTCATATCCCTTACATAGGTTTTTCACGATGCACACAAGGCCGAAACAAAAAATTGGGTGCACGATGCATTATCGAGGTGGTGTTTCGTGATCATATTACTTGTGCTTCAAAGAAAAACACATCTACACTTAGCAAATGGCACACAATGCTAAGAAACTGAGATTACAAGTGGGGTTTCGTGATTTACCTTTGTGCAAACAGCTTCAAACCGTTTTTCAACTCAAATCCACCCTTGTTGATGTTGTTCTTTGTGAGTCTAAGCTTGAGAATGAGTAGAGAAGAGTTGGAGAGAGCTTCATCCCCCTTAGAACTCATAGGAAATGTTAAGAAGTAAGATTAGAGGGCTTGGTTAGGGTTTGGAGAAAAAACACCAAGTTGTGGCACACAAAACTCAGATATAGGGTTTTTGCATGAAATACTGCGTATTTATAGAAAGTCATGCATTGCTGCAGTCAAGAAAGGGTTACCGCAGTAATCAGGTGTTACTGTGGTCACCTACCGTGGTAACCATGACGATGCCATCCGTTTTGCTCATTTTTTGGGTTTGTCTAGCATTACTACAGTAATTACTTTCATTATTGCGGTAACCAGTGAAGTTACGATTTTTGCGTCTTCTTCTTGCCATTTCTCATGCTTTTCAAATTTATATCATTTTTATAGTTATTCTAGGTTTATTTGGACTTATTCCACATGGTTTTTGAGCATCTTTATTATTTTTTATTTAATTTATTATTTCATTTTAACTATTCACTAGTGGAGTGGAGGTCTTATAGACTTTTAGGGTATTACATAAACATTATAAATAGTTCGTAGTTGCATAGGATTATTCAGAATTCATAATTCGACTTACATTTGACGGCTAGAGAGAAGAGAAAGTAGAAACTGAAGAAGAACGCGAAGAATGCAATCACGCTTCTAGTATGAATTTTTGTTTGTTCGACTCTTTGTTTTGTGATCTTTGCGCAATGTTCGGCTAAGTATTTTAATTTCTAGGATGCAATTTAGATTGTAAAATCTTTTGATTTTTATTTTGATTAATCTATTTTGAGGTATTATTTTATACTCTGTGATCTTAACGCTTTTTATTGATTGGCCACCTATAAACTGATCTCAGATTGTTGAACTAACTCGGGAGAGAGGTTCCAAAATTGGATAGTCAGAGTATAGACCTAAAACAATCAATTGACTATAAGAGTTTGCACATGATTTCTTTGTTTATTGCATTAGTTTATCGACTATACACCTCGAGAGGGGGTATTAGGCAATTTAACTGATAGGATCAAGGCACCTTGGGAGAAGGTCTTAATTACTAGTGCTATAATCTACAAGAACAGAATTTAGATTAATTGAAATAAATATTAAATGTAAATACATGATATTTTACTATCATAAAATCTTAATTGATATAGTTTTAAAATTAGCAATTGTTTAATTTCTGTTTGATTTTAGTTTAAAGTGTTAAAACATTGTTTTTAAGCCTTAATAAAATTAATACTAAAATTAGATTGGGATTTAAGATTTTAACCACAAACTGTTCCCAAAGGACGATAATCTGGTATTTCACCGTATATTACTATTGTGATCTTGTACACTTACAGTGATCTCAACAATTTTTTGGCACTATTGCTAGCGAACAGTATTAATAATCTTAAAACCAATTGAAATTGGTTAGATTTTAATTAAGGTATTTATTTATTTTACTCTTTTTTTTTATTTAATTCATTGGTAGGCTACACTTGATCTATTTTCTTTGCTTGTGGTACTTCAGGTTTGTTAATGAATAGAGACTCAATTGAGCTGAGTGATCCAGATTAGTTCAAAACACTTGGGCAATTTCAATTTGAAGTTTGAAGCCATAGATCTAATATGGTTGAGAGTAGTAGATCTATAGTTGGTACTGATGGCGAAGCACCACTCTAGGACTTTTTTAAGCCTCTGCTCAATAATAATTACTCTGCAATTGCTTGCATACCCATCAATGCCAACAATTTTGAGTTGAAACCCACGTTGATTACTATGGTACAACAACAACAGTTTCAGGGTTTGGCTACTGAGGATCCTATGGCACATCTAAACTCCTTTATGAAGATAAACGATACTATCAAGATGAATGGTGTGATTGAGGATCAGTTAAGATTAAGATTTTTTCCCTTCTCTCTAAGGGACAAGGCGAGGGCATAACTGCAGACTCTCCTACTAGGTAGCATCACCACTTGGGAAGAGATAGCTTAGAAATTTTTACAAAAATATTTCACTCTTGTGAAAGTTTATCAACTGAGGGGTGAGATTAGTTCATTTAGGCAATCAAACTGCAAATCTCTCTATGAAGCTATGAAGCTTGGGAGAGATTCAAAGATTTATTAAGAAGATGTCTTCAGCATGACTATTTCCCATGGCTTAAGATTTAGGTGTTCTACAGTGGTTTGACAGCACCTACTAGAGCCTTGGTGGATTCAGTAGTTGGTGGTTCCTTGATGGGAAAGTCTATTACAGAAGCCACTCATCTCATTGAAGATATGGTAGCTAACAACTATGGCTATGGAACAGAGAAAGGCTCAATAACAAGGGGTGGAGTACATAAGGTTGATGTGGTTACAGCTTTAAAAGCACAAATAGCTTCTATGACCCACCAGATGAATGCATTGACTGAGAAATTTGGTAATAACCATTTTCAACCACAATAGAATCAATCTATTTTGGCCATAGCTAAAGCTCACAAGGCATCCTTAACTTTATAAGCATCTATAGAGCAGTTCAATAGTTATAAAGGTTAGCAATAGGGGTGCAGTACTCCTCAATATTATCATTCAAGGATCCTTCAACATGAAAAGTTCTCATATGCCAATAATAGAAACATCCAACAAGCTCCACTAGGTTATGTCCTTCAGCGGAGCCTCATTGAAAAAAAAACCATCTATGGAAGACAAACTGGACGAGATCATGAATATGCAAGCTTGGTTCTTTAAAGAATTGATTAGAATGATAATAGAGTTTTAGGGTTTGAAGTTTAAGTAGGAAACATTAATGCTACAGTCAAAAACCTTGAGACTCAGATGGGATAGATAACCCAAACATTCTCCAGTTGGCAATGAAGTTCCTTTCCTAGTGACACTCTTATCAATCCAAAAGAAAGTTGCAAAGTCATATTTACAAGGAACATGAAAGAAGTCTAGAGCCCACTTATTCCATCCAGCCCTCCTATGCTAGTTGATGAGCCTACCCATTCTAACGAGCTTGTTCTTATTAAGCCAACTGATCCAACACCTACTGATGATGAAAAAAAAAGGTTAGATGTCCTGACATCACTATTCAAGGTAGAAAATACCTTGAGCCTCCTTCGTTACCTTTTGCACAAAGATTTTGTAAGAAGCAAATAAATCATAAGACTATGCAGTTGACAGAGGAGTGTAGTGCTATAATACAAAACAATTGCCTTAGTAGCTGAAAGATCCAGGGGGTTTCACTATTCCTTGCAGCATAGGGCCAACATAAACTTAATGTCACTTTCTATATACCAACAGTTGGGCTTATCAGAGATCAAGCCAACTAGTATTACTCTTCAGCTTGCAGACCATTCTATCACTTACCATGGGGCGCTCTTGAAGATGTTCTCGTAAAGATGGATAAGTTTATCTTTTCAGCTGACTTTGTTGTTCTCAATATGGCAGAAGACAGGGAAATACCATTAATTCTTGGGTGGCTATTCTTAGCCACTAGTCAGGCCCTAACAGATGTCGCTAGGGGAGAACTCACATTGAGAATGAATGAAGACTGAGTTGTCTTCAACATCTATCGCTCATTGAAGGCCCTTACTAAAGTGTGAGAATGTAAACAAGTACAAGCTAACAATAAGAAAGAGGTTGAGAAACCCAGACCTCTTGATAATAAGGTTAAAGATGCTGAATCCGCTAAAGGGGAGGCCATACAAGCACATAGGAAGCTAACTATGCTATGAAAGAGCTGCAAGATGCTATTCATGCACATAAATTTCCTTTGAAGTAGTCATAAGATCCAATCCTAAAATATAAGTAGCCATCAGATATTTTTAAGCAATAGTTATCCAAAGCCAAAGTGTATGGTGGATCAACAAATTAGGCTTCAGTTAACCTGTATCTACGTCGAGATGACGATGTTAAACAATGTGCTTAGTAAGAGGCAACCAAATGGTTTTTCGTTTTGCGTTCATTTTATTTTTATTATAGTTTAATTTAATTTTTTAGCAATGCATGCATTTTAGATTAGTAAAAAAATTAAAAAATTAAAAAAATAAAAAAGTTTGCATGCATTTTAGTTAATTATTCTTTAACATTGGTCTTCTTTTTGCCACATGCAAGTATTCTGAGCACTTTAGCATACAATCTTCTCTTTGAGCGTCAAGGTGAAGTTGTGCTCTTGAGAACAAGGCACGGTTTAAGTTTGGGGGTGGGCATTAAAGAGATTATTCTTCAATTTCTTCAATTTTAGGTTTATTTTTTCTTTATATTTATATATTTTGTGTACTCCAATGCTTCTAAATTGCATATATATGGGCATATCACATTCATAGTTATTATTAAAATTCTTTCATTACATGTAGATGTCATGATCATCTATTTATTTAGAGTTAATTCATGAGCATATTAGCTTTAGGACATGAGCATATAAAGCATATTGGTGTCACTTAGGCTAGATCCATATTTTTGAAAATTTTTACTAAGTGACCTATGAAATTGAAAATTCCTCTAGTGTAATGAGACACAGAACTAGGGTACTTTTAAACAGTCTATGTACTTCGTTTGTCCAAAATTTGACTTTAATAAAACCATGTAGTCTTAGGTAAATTAAGAATCTGAAACTGAGAAACGTGAAGAGTGGAAACCAAACTACAAGTGGAGAGAGTTTTTCACATATTCTTAAAATAATCAAATCTACCTTGAAAATTGCTTAGAAACGACTTTAGATAGGAAATGATGTAGGCTATCTTTATTTGAGTCCTAGCCTAAAGGTCGGTCCCAACACTTACAATCCTTTGCAACCAATTTTGAGCCTTATAACATATTTTCTTGCTATGAACATAAATGTTATATATAAAAACTTTATCTTTTTATGCATATCTCAATTAAACTTATTTGTGTGCACTCATGGTTTTAATATTGCCTATTTTGATGGTGTGAAATAAGGAGGGGATGCTGACATTGAAATACATATGTTTTCAGTTTTTATTTCAATCTTTGATTTTGTTTAAAAAAAAATAAAAAAAAGAGTTATATTTCTTTAGCATTTCAGTATTTTCAATCAAAGTTGAGCTTCATACTTTTGTATCAGTGTACATGTGGGTACAAATTGAAATGTATGTAATTAAATAAGTTTGGGGGAGCGGTGAAAACAAAGTTGTGAGTATGAACGAAGACAACAAGAGATTGAATAGAAAGGATCAAGCTACATTGAGAAAATCAAACAAAATAGGTTGTTCTTATTGTTATGAATGTGCATTTGAGTCAAAATTAAATTCCTATTACACTTATACCTTGAGCCAGGCCACGTTTCAACCTAAAAGAAAGACCACTGATCCTAAATATAGTTTGAACTGAGTAGAGGATAAATAGAGGAGGGTATTGAGATGGTCTGTGTACTTAAGTATTAGGAGAAAATTTCTATGAGTTGGATGGTACATATAATTCACCTACAAGGTATAGAAGGATTAAGATACTGACAGATGAGAGGGTGAAGTTGAGGACGAATAGAGGATGAACTGAAAATCCAGACAACCTGAATGACCCTAGGGAAGTGTTAATGAATCACAAACTATAGGGATGGAAGGTTGAGGTTACTGTGATAATTGAAGAAGAATTTAATTCTATATAACATGCTTGTGTTAGTTTTAAAGTTGAGTCATTGTTTGAGGATGAACAATAGTTTAAGTTTGGGGTTGTAACACCCCAATTTTCGACCAGACCTTCGTTCACGTGATTTGTCACGTGTGGATTGTCGCCCGATGAAAATAGAGATGCTACCTAAACTTTTCTTCTGTCAAAATCTTTTTCTTCAAAATCAAATTTATAACAATCCGTTCCCAAGTTAATCTCTAGTTAATTTCTCATATAAAACAAAAGAATTTAGAGTAATTATTCGAGACGTTCACTGGATTCATTAACATGAGTCATTGATAAAGCAGCGGAAAATACTTTAAAACTACTCATTCATGAGAAAACTGTTAAACAAAAAAACCATTGAAAGATAAAGTGACCAAAGTTAAACCAACGTAAAATACATTAAAACAATCCAGTAAAACATAGAAAATATGACTGCCAAATCACTTATCCCGGACGACCTCCCCATGAGGTGTCCAATTAAAGTGCGAGTCTTCTGACGTAAGTCAACATACTCTATGTCCAGATGTACTTGAAAAATAAAGTGGGAGTGAGCTCGAAAACTCAGTGGATCGATCCTACACATCACATGCATTATATAGACCCAATCCAAAATATTACAAGCACTTACACACATTATGCGTTTCAAACAATTATTTGTTTTAGTTGTAGTCTAAGACCGGAAGAGGGTTGAGATGCCTCTTGGTATTCCCTGTGATCCAATCTAATCTCAGAGGGTTCCAATAACCGTTTAAAATCAATCGACACTCACATTACAGCCTAAGAGAGTGTACTTACCATGGCATCGTACCATCTCCCAAAGACTTTGAGCTGTCACAGTCAGCTCTAGTTGGGAATACCTACGATCTGCCTTGTGACTCGACGATCTCAAACAATGACATATAGGAGATGCCACCTCGATCCGCTTTAAGCTTGTCAATCATACAGATACGTGGATTCTTAGTAAACCATCGTCTTATTTTAGTTTTACAAACAATTTCAATCACGCCAGGCATCACTCATATCATGAAAAATAATTCAAATAATGTAGGCTATTCACATGTGTCAATAATGAAATCTAAATCGCATGATTTCCTATTAATGCATGCTATAAATAAACAAGGCACAATTTAAATAAATCATCACATCATCATCCAAGCACGACAAACAAGTTTAATCAATTTTATAACAAAATTTCTAATAATCATAAAACTATTCAACCAAATATGGTATCAGAGCTCAGTATTATGATACACTGGGCTAGACTTGAGTTCATTGTATTTGATTTTCACTGAATTGTAGATTTTATTAGATATGATTTTCACTGAAAATGAATTTCATCGAATTTAATTTCACCGAAAAAATGAATTTTCTTGAGTATGATTTTGAAAAAGGGTAGCATGGGTAGAAGTCTAGAAGAAAGTAAGTGATGCCAACAGGATTGAGTACTATTATTGATGCGACCCAAGAAGAGATAAGGATTTTTGATAGTTGACCTGCTTTTAGGGTAAAGGTCCCTGAAGGGTTGATCTGGTTAGATCTTCTTCTGCGGAAGTACGTACCCAAGGGATTACCTTTATGTTGATTAGAGGTTTCATTATCATTCAAAAAGGACCTATGATGATAGTACTTGACTTGATGGCATCATAAAAAATAAATAACTGTTTAAACTGGATAGAAATTAATGTTAGGTGGCTAAAAGTCTAGGAAAAGACTAGGGTAATGTCAACGCATTTGAGTTACAGTGAATTTTCTCAACTACTGCTGAGAAAATGAAACGCGTTGACATCACCCTAGTCTTTTCCCAGACTTATAGCCACCTAACATTAATTTCTATCCAGTTTAAACAGTTATTTGTTTCTTGTGATGCCATCGAGTCAAGTACTGTCATCATAGGTCCTGTTTGAATGATAATGAAACCTTCTAGGGACCTTTAATCAAAATAAAGGTAATCCCTCGGGTATGTACTTCCGCAGAAGAAGATCTAACTAGATCAACCCTTTAGGGACCTTTACCCTGAAAGCAGGTCAACTATCAGAAATCATTATCTCTTCTTGGGTAGCATCAATAACAGTACTCAATCCTGTTGGCATCACTTACTTTCCTCTAGACTTCTACCCATGCTACCCTTTTTCAAAATCATACTCAAGAAAATTCATTTTTTTGGTGAAATTAAATCCGATGAAATTCATTTTCAATGAAAATCATATCCAGTAAAATCTACAATTCAGTGCAAATCAAATATAGTGAACTCAAGTCTAGCCCAGTTTATCATAATACTGAGCTCTGATACCATATTTGGTTGAATAGTTTTAGGATTATTAGAAATTTTGTTATAAAATTGACTGAACTTGTTTGACGTGTTTGGATGATGATGTGATGATTTATTTAAATTCTGCCTTATTTATTTATAGCATGCATTAATAGGAAATCATGCGATTTAGATTTCATTATTTACACATGTGCATAGCCTGCATTATTTGAATTATTTTTCATGATATGAGTGATGCCTGGCGTGATTGAAATTGTTTGTAAAACTAAAACAAGACGATGGTTTACTAAGAATCCACATACTGATACGATTGACGAGCCTGAAGCGGATCGAGGTGGCATCTCATATATGTCACCATTTGAGATCGTCGAGCCACAAGGCGGATTGTAGGTATTCCCAACCAGAGCTGACTATGACAGCTCAAAGTCTTTGGGAGATTGTACGATGCCATGGTAAGTACACTCTCTTAGGCTGTGATGTGAGTGTCGATTGATTTTAGACGGTTACTGGAACCCTCTGAGATTAGATTGGATCACAGGAAATATCGAAAGGCATCTCAACCCTCTTCCAGTCGTAGACTATAACTAAAACAAATAATTGTTTGAAACTCATAATGTGTGTAAGTGCTTGTCATGTTTTGGATTGAGTCTGTATAATGCATGTGATATGTAGGATCGATCCACTGAGCTTTCGAGCTCACTCCCACTTTATTTTTCAAGTACACCTGGACGTAGAGTATGTTGACTTACGTCAGAAGACTCGCACTCTAATTGGACACCTCATGGGGAGGTCGTCCGGGATAGGTGATTTGGCAGTCATATTTTCTGTATTTTACTAGATTGTTTGAACGTATTTTATGTTGGTTTAACTTTGGTCACTTTATCTTTCAATGGTTTTCCTTGTTTAACAATTTTGTCATGAATGAGTAGTTTAAAGTATTTTCCGCTGCTTTATCGATGACTCATATTAATGAATCCAGTGAACGTCTCGAATAATTACTCTAAATTCTTTTGTTCTATATGAGAAATTAACTAAAGATTAACTTGGGGACGGATTATTATAAATTTGATTTTGAAGAAAAAGATTTTGACAGAAGAAAAGTTTAGGTAGCAGCTCGATTTTTATCGGGCGACGATCCACATGTGAGAAAGCACGTGAACGGAGGTCCGGTCGAAAATTGGGGTGTTACAGGGGTACTTGTTAGTTGCATTGCATACTAACATTATTTTATATATTTTGTATATGTTTTGCATTAATTAGTAAGAAATATAACATATTTATTTATAATTAGGTGCATAAACATTTCTAAGAGTGTTGTATGTATTTATGCTTTTTGAGAATTTAAATATAGTTTTTATACATTTATAATTGTGATTTAATGTCCGAGGAAGGTTCTTGAGTGTTTGTGCAGGTTTAGAATAATTGGAAATACGTCTACAAAAGGAGAAAATGGAAAAATGACTTTAACATTACAGAAATTCAGTAAGATGGTGAAGGAAGAATGAAAGATGGATCAATTGTGAACGACCCAACACATTGCAACAAACCCAACATTCAACAAAGCCCAAAACAAAACCCAAAACCCAATCCAAAATCACAAGAATTGTGATGCATGAAGCAAACCATGAGTGGCAAATGTGTGAATTGAAGGAACAAGCATGGGCATGATTGGCATTTTGTAATGTAGAATTGTAATTATGTGTAATGGATAATGGCACGATTGGAAACAAATTTGGAACTTAAAGTGGTGCGTAATTAACAATGGCAAAAATGGTAATAAGTTGACAAAGTAATGGCAAAATGGAAGAAGAAAACAAGAGCAAAAAAGAGAAGCACAATACCATGGACTGAATTGGTGAATAGACATCAAAATAGTGGTTTTGATAGAGTAGATCGCGGTCCTGCGTGATGAATTTGACACAATATATTGAAAATTCAAAATTTGGAGACGACGTGAGTTTGCAGTCTTGGGATCATGGTCTTGCAATTAGGGTTTTGTATTAGTATACAATTAGGGTTTTTATGAGTCTTTTGATGTAAACATTATAAATAGTCCATAGTTGTATAGCATTATTCATAATTCAAAATTTAGAGTTGTTGTTGACGACTAGAGTACAGAGAAGACTGGAATAAGGCAGAAGACCGAAATAAGGGAGAAGACAAAGAACAAGATCACATCAGTAGAGTACGATCTTATATTTGTCAAAATCTTTGTTTTGTGATCTTTGTGCTATGTTTGACTAAGTATTTTAATTTTTAGGATATATTAGGACCCTTTAATCTTTATCTTGATTAACTTATTTTTGAGGTATTGTAATGTAATACCTGAAATTTTAGTGACGTAATAACCAAAATTTGAGTTTAAAACGTATATACGTATATATTTATATATAAATACATATATATAATTGTCATTGGTATGCAATTAATTAGTTAGCATAGAAGTATAAATGAATATACATTGATTAATATTAGACATATAAAATTGTTGGATAAATATATACTTCTCTATTTGAATAAGAAAATAGTATTTTTAGTATGATATTAATATAGAAAAGTATGTGTATAAAGTATTAATTAGATGCACTCATGAAAATAATGTTTCATTTAGTATGATGGTAATATACATAGAGAAGTAATGTGTAAAGGAAAAACATTCATGAATGAAATATCTCATTTGGTGAGATGTTAAAGTGGGCATATGTGGAAAGTGATAATCCCACATTGGAAAGATAGAGACACTATTTGGAAGAGGGCCCTATATAAACCCCCCTACTCCACCCATTTCATTCATCCCAAAGACAAGAGTTGAAAATTTCTCTTGCTTTCTCTCTTTGCCTCCTTCTTGGCAACCTTAGTTCTAGTTCTTCTTTGCTTGAGCTATTCTAAATAGTTCGTGAAGTAGTAGCCACAAAGTGCTACAAATAATTTAGGAAGAGATCTCGAGGTGAGTTTCTTTCCTTTCTTTTAATTTATTATTTTGACTTAGATGATGCTTGTTTGTTTGGTTAGCTTGATTTTTCTTGCTTTTATTCTAGTTCTTTGCATTCATGTCATTCAATTATCATGTTGCATGACCAAGAGAGTATGTTTTGTAGTTGTGTCTTGTACGATCTTCTACGTCAGAAATCGAAAATCTGTGCTTCTGTTAGTTTATCATGTTATACTGTTGGAATGTTTAATTACTGTTAAAATATTTATTTACTATGCTCTTGCACACAAAAATCAGATTAAATAGCATTTCAATCACGTACCAGTACGGGGGAGTTTCTGTGTTCCATGTAGAATTGGAACTGGCTGTCAATACTGACACCAGCATGGAATGGGTTTCAAGAATGATCCTACTAGAAATGGGTTTGAGTTTCAGAATTGATCTCTCTCCTTAGATCTTGAGCACAGAGGGTATTCCCGTTCGGTCTAAATTACGACTGAATTAATATATTGGTTGAATCAAATTAATCTCTGAAAGTGTTTGATTTGCTTGCATTATCTGGTTGAAATAATGAATTAAATAGATGGAATGATTCACTGGGCTTTTTAGCTCACTTCTTATTTTTCACATCACAGGGAATTAATCAACTTGCGAGAAGATTTACCTATTGAAAGTTTTATTTAATTCAATGTAGGGCACATCGGCCCAAACTAAATCATGTATTTTAGCTTTGAATTTATTTTTCGCTGTAATGGAATTATTGTACTCGAAATTTTCAAATGAATAAATGAAGAATTTTATTTACCATAATGTCATTTGGTACATAGACTAATGTACACATGAACCCTAATGCATTTGGGTCTAAGAAGAAGAAAATGTAGCATGGGCCCGTCTCCCAGGCATCCCAAGATTTTTGATCAAAGAGAGTTGAACCGTCAGATGACGTGGAAGATGAGACTTGGGAGGTGGGGTGTTACATGTAACACCCTAGTTCCTGATCCATACCTCTCTTAAGCTGCGTGCGGAGATGCGCACCCATTTGACAAGAAAAGTCATGAAATGATCGCCCGCCGCCGAGAACCAGAGCGTTACTTAATTAATCGTCTCTCTATTTCTTTATTTCAAAACTGTCTTTCTAGTTCTTCTTTCAAGTAATGATAACATCAATTTAAATAGACATGAAATTTTTTTTTGAAATAAAATTTCTAAGTAAATAAATTGGATCAGTAAAATTACAAATAAAATGAGAAGCTTCAAATCTAACATTTAAATGATCCAAAGATTTCGAAAATAAACCAAAAATATTTAATTACATGTATAAAACGATTCGTCCAAAAGAATGGGGCACATGCCTAGTTCGAATTATATACAAAAATATTAGAGACAAAAAGACATTAACAACCTCCATAGTGGGGTTTCAATATAATAATTGGAGTTGCCTGGAGATGGTCAACTCGTACCGTGTCAACTGTCACCTGAAATAGAAAAATGGGGTGAGCTTGAGAGCTCAGTGGATCATACAACACATCGCTATTATTATTCAGACCAAATATAAAACATGCAAACACTTTCATTACATTAAGACGTTTTAAACACTTTATTGTTTTTGTTACAATTAAACCGAATGGTTTTTGGCCTCGATGTACCCCTCGTGGTTCAGGAGCGAATCTGGAGGTAACGCCTAAGGGCCAGTTACCTTTTGGGACCCTGAAGGGGGTGTGAAGTCTGAAATGATACCCTGCCCTGTAGCCAGTTTAGTTGGGTACACCCACGATGACACCCAAAGGCCGGTCATTGTCCCGGTATGTGGTTTTAGTTTTAATTTAATTTTCTTTAGTTTCATAATCACATCACAAATCATGCATCATAAGTAATACTTTAACCACATGTAAATAAATCATATTGACATTTAAGAAATTCAATCATGGCATGAATTGTTTCACATTATCAAGCATGCAAGTGAAGCATTTTTTTTAAAACAATCATCATGTTATTTCGACATCCAATCAAATATTCCAATCAATAGTCATTCAAGAACAATCCTAACATGCTCTTTAATACGTAATCAAAATACTCAATCATCATGTTTAGCATTTAAAATCTAAATAATGATAGAGAGTATAGTAATCACACTCACATTATATTTTGGGTCCTTCGGCCTTCAGGTCGCTCTTCGCAATTTCTTGGATTTTTAATCTCTTCATTGTTTCGTTCCCCTTTTATTCCTCTCTAAAATAGATTTTTGATGCCCTAAATCTTGTTCTTGTTCATTTTGAGTTTCGAACCTCTCGAACACACCCTCACAACTAGGTGAATCATAGATTTGAGCTTGCAATTATGTTGTGAAGGTTATTCTTCGTAGATCTACATCTTGTAAGCTCAAAACCCTCTCAAAAACCCCAAACGAAATCTGAAGAATGATATTGCAATGTTATGCACAGAAATGGAAATTTTTAGGGCATCATCGATGAGGTTTTTCTGTGCAAGAAAATTGGAAAGCTAGGGCATCATTCATTGCAATTTTTCAGTGCAAGAAACTTGCAAATCTAGGGCATCATTTCCATTTCACATGCTATGCCCAAAAATGCAAAAACAGATATGTGGAATGAGCATCGGACAGCTAGTCCTCTTCTTCTCCTTCGTGCAAAGCATACAGTAGCTGTCGTTGCCCTTCGTCGTCTTCTTCTTCGTGCTGACAAAGCAACCGGTGCTGCTTCTTCTTATTCGTCGTGTGAGTAGTTGTTGCTTCTTTTTCGCATGGATGACGTAGCAACAAGCGACTTCTTCTTTTGCGTAGGGAATGCAACAACCCAAATATATGTTTTCACGCAGCAACTGCTTCGTCTTCACACACGAATCGTAGCAAGCGACATTTTGTTTTTCTTTTTTTCTTCCTTCACACACGAATCACAGCAAATCGCGTCTTCTTCTTCCCTTGTTTGCTGACGGTGAAGATGTAGTAGCAGAAGAGCTTCTTCCTCTGTTCGCCAGCGACGATGATGCAACAGAGTTGTTGCCTCTTCTTCTTCTTCTTCTTCGTGCTGCACAGGAGCTTCTTCTTCGCCCAAATCGTAGATCGTTCTTCTTCTTCTTCGCGCTGTATAGCGGCTTCTTTGCCCTTTCTTCTTCTTTCAGTAGTAGCTGCATTCCTTTATTCTTCTTTCATTTTCCCCCTTTTCTTCTCCTTTTCGTTCTTCACACAGAAACACACAATCTATTTTTTTTTCTTCTTTTTTTTGTCCAAGATTTGAGTGAAGAAAAAAATAAAAAGCTATCATTTTTATTATTATTTTTATTTCTTTTTGCCATAATCATGAATTTGAAGTTTCACACATTTTCTTGTTATTTTTGAGTTTTCATTATACATATTATTACTTATTATTATTTTATATACAATTTTTTGTATTAGTATTTTATCAGTTTTAGTTTTTAGTTTTTTTTTATTTATGCACAGTTCACATGGTCGCGGGACATAAAACATTTTATTTTATTTTATTATTTCATATATTAAGTCTCTGAAATGACATGTATGCATTATAAATTTTTCATGCTATTACAGGTATTGTTTTATATTCAGTGTGCATAATGTTTTTTATTGATTTACTACCTATAAACCAATCTCAGATCATTGAACTAACTTTTGAGAGAGGTTTAATAATTGTACAATTAGAGTATAAACTTATCTAAATCAATTAACAGGGTGGTTGTTGATGTTATAGGTGGTTGCACGTGATTTTTGCGTTTATTGCATTAGTTTATTGACTGTACGCCTAGAGAAGAAGTATTAGGCAATTTAAATGATAGGATCAAGGTGTCTCGGGAGAGGGTTTTAATTACTAATGCTATAATCTACAAGAATAGAATTTAGATTAATTGAAATAAAGATTGAATGTGAATACATGATATTTTACTATTCTAAAATCTTAATTAATATAATTTTAAAAAATAAGCAATTGTTTAATTTGTGTTTGATTTTAGTTTATAGTACTAAAACATCGATTTGACGCCTTAATAAAATTAATTCTAAAATTAGATTGAGTTTTGAGATTTTTATCACAAATCATTTCCAGAGGATGATGATCCAATATTTACTGTGTATTACTATTACGATCTTGTACACTTGTAGTGATCCTAACAATTATTCAAGTCAAAATATCAAAATTGCAAATACTTATTATACATCATGCAATTCATATATTTAATTGTTTTTCAATTCTCATTTAGATTGAAAGGACTATCATCAATGTTTTTATCTCATAAAAAAATCTATCTAGAAGTGGTGACGCACGATAGTCTATAAGAGAGTTAGGACATACTTATCATCGATATTTAGAAATTAGAGTCACACCCAGCATTCCAATTATAAGCATTTGGGATTAACTCATATATCTGGGGAACACTCACAGTTACCATCTATTGATCCATTGTGTCATTAATCATACTTATTTAGTGTAACATCCAACTTCCTAAGTTTATCATGCCCAAAAACTACATGATTGCATTAGCCAAATCATACAAAATTCCAAACATTAAGCAGTAAACACACAAATATGCTCCTAATTATTAAATTAAAATAAATATTAATCACATTTAATATTTAAAACTCAAATAAGACAAAGAAAGAAGGATACTCATCTTTGACTTGTCAGTGGAATCCCGATAGTCAAATATGCTTTCATTTAGGTCTCAACCCATATGCATAATATACATGTGGTATGAGCGTGAGAATAATATCCTTATAAAGATGACACATATAATAGCATGCATATACTATTCTCTATAAATAGCATACATATAGTATCCTATATAAATAACTATATATGTATATATGTATGTATGTATAACATGATGTGCTATATTGTCCACTTCTTCCTAACAATTTAATCTTGATGTTATGCTTATCATTGCCTGGTTGAACACGACGAGAACAGATTACTAATAAAGTAGATTACCACATCACATCATTAAAATACTAAGGGCATCTTCAATGCCTGAACGGGCATTGAGCGCCAGCTCAGGCATTGAACATGCCACATATTAAAAAAATAAAAAAAATAAAAAAAAATAAAAAAAATAAAAAACAAAAGAAATGGGCATTGAGCGCTCGAAACTGTCTGAGCGCTCATTGCCCAAGGGGGTAGGTAGCGCTGAGGTGGTGCTCCATTGAGCGCCACCTAAGCGTCTCTAACCCCCCGTTGGAGACGCCCTACTAAAAGTAAAGATAATCAACACCTATTACCCAAACCCCATATATTTATCTCCAATCCACATGACACTTGTTTTGTCTGTATATCTTTTATAGTTTATTTGAGAGTTTGTAGTTTATATCCACTTCCAGCAAAATTAGCGTTTGCCTTTGCCTAGGCCTTGTAATGGAGGAATGAATGACAACCTATTTTATTTATGAATTATTTGGTACTGAAGAAAACAATACTTGGGAAAGGGAAAAGAAACATGGAATAAAAGAAAATAACAAATTTGAAGCTGATAAGTGGAATAGAGGCGCCGGTGCTCTCTCTCTCTCTCTTTTTTTTTTTTTTTTTGTAACAATGTTCACGTCATGCCTTGATGGCCATTGTATCCTCATATGTCAAATTAATACCACATATGGTCTTTTGCTATTTTAACATGATTTTATAAATTTCTTAACATCCTAATATATAATATTAAGTTCCAAAAATAATAAGAGAGGGATTGAATAATTAGACCTTCCGAATGTCTCACGACTCCCTCATTTGGTGACTTGTATACCCTATTCCATGAGGCGTTTTCTAAGGGAATAAATGTTCAGAAATAGTAATGAGTTCTTATATATCTTTAACACGTTTTGAGTAATTAAAAGGTGTTTATGATTGATTTATGAGAGATTTTCCATGATTGCAAGGTAGGGGAAAAGAAGAAAAGAAGAAGAATGAGAATAAGGGAGAAAAGAACAAGATGGGATGTGGTGGGAGTGGAAATAGATGTCAGTGGTACTTGAGTGTATTTCTTCTTGTTCTCTATGGCTGAGATTTAGAAGAAAAGAAGAGCGAAAAGAGAGATTAATTAGATTGTGAAGATGTGAGACGTTGAGAAGAAGCAAGTTGACTTGGGATGTTTAGAGATGAAGAAATATGCTAGGAGAGATGTGAGATGTGAAGAGTATGTGATTTGGTCACTTTGACCAAGTCTTGGATAGATAGGAGCATATCTCTTATCCCAACTCCAAATCTCCCTAAACTTTCTCTTAAATTTTAAATCTATCTCTAATTTGCGATCCACTTCTATTTTCCTCCAAAGTAGCATCCCTACATGCCAATTAAATTTTCTTTTTTACATGTATTAATTTTTTTTTTGTTGCACAAGTGGCTATATCTCATTGGTTTGTCATAGGAGTTTTTTAGGATTGTCTTTCAATCAATCTCAATTATTCCTTTCTAATTACTTAAGGATTGTAGTTCATTCACCCTCTTTGGTAGGATTTCATACTTGTAATTATTTCATGGCCCTTTCGTTATGTAATTAAGTGAGATCTCAACCCATACTGGCACCGATTGATCTTATGTTAAGATTTCAAACCTATAGTTCAAATTCACTTAATCTTAATATTTTATGTGATGATTAAGTTTTATCTCATATTTCATAAGTTTTCTCTTCTAAATATTATTTATTTATTTTATTATTTCAATAATATTTATTTTTTTTTCAAATTATTTATTTTATACATATGTTTGTGTGTGTGTGTGTTTATTCAATTTTTTGTTACTTGAATTATTTTAGAAAATAGATTATTTTACCAACTAAACTGTAAATTTTTGCTAATATTTTAAAATATTACAAGCACTTTGAAATTAACCTAAGAAATTTTTAAATTGTCCATTCTTGGCCATATCACTTTATTCATCCCCTCTTGAGTGAGTGGCATTCATAAGTTGTACACTATTTTGAAATAAAACTACGTTAAATCTCTAAGTGGTTTCACAATTTTGTTTTTATGATTACCAATTTAACAAGACTGTGTAAACAATGATTCACTTTTTATCACAAACACCCAATACAAAAGCACTAGAACTGACTACGGGAGATGAATGGGGAGCTATGGCCTCCTCTAATGGCTTCAGATGCCATAACAACTAGAGTTGGTTGTTTCCTATTCATTCTGACGTAGATATTTTTGGATCTCCCCTCCCTTTAAAAGATCAAAATGCTCGAAATGGTTGTGTGTATGTGTGGCTCTTGTTGGAATAATACCTCTACTCAAACTTTATTGCTCTGAACTGAATTGAATTGATACATATTGAACCCGTAGGGTCTATTTATAGACTCGGTTAGACACCTTTCCTAAACTCTGTAGAATTCTAGACTATCTGGGAATCTCAATTACAGATTAACTCAGATTACCTAATTTGGACTTTATCCAATATCTAATTGGATCTTATCCTAAATCATCATCTAATTGGACCTTATCCCAAATCATCAGATTTACTCAATCTGATATTCTAGATGTAATTCAGATAATCTAGATTATAATTTATCATCCCCCCATAAGCTAGATTATCTGAATTACATAAAATTCCCCCCATAATTCAGATTTTGCACACACCCAATGCATTCTTCAACCTCATAAATGTCTCGATCTTCAAAGGCTTGGTGAACAAATCTGCAACTTGATCCTCAGACTTGCAGTAGACTAATTCAATTTCTTTCTGTTGAACCTGATCACGGAGGAAGTGATACCGCATATCAATGTGTTTACTTCGACCATGAGTCACTGGATTCTTCGCCAAATCAATAGCTGACACATTATCAACATAAATGGGTGTGGGTCCATCAATAGGCATGTGAATCTGATGCAGAAGATTTCTTAACCAAATAGCCTGACAAGCACTAGAAGCAGCAGCAACATATTCAGCTTCACATGTAGACAATGCAATAATAGACTGCTTCTTGGAAGACCACGAGAATGTAGTAGAATCATAATAAAATGCATAACCAGATGTACTCTTTCGATCATCATGATCACCACCCCAGTCACTATCAGAATATCCAAAAAGAGTAGAATCACCAGTGTTGGAGTAGAACAAACCATGATCAAACGTATCCTTAATATAACGGAGGATACGTTTAGCGACACCAAGATGGGATTGATTGGGCAATTCCATGAATCGACTAATCAATCCAACTCCATATAAGATATCTGGCGTGTGCAAGTCAAGTAACGCAAACTCCCAACAATTTGTTTGAAGTATGTAGAATCAACTGGAGCTTCGTTAGACTTCTTTGATAACCTGGTACCAACTTCAACAGGCGTGGAAGAAGGATTGCAATCCGACATATTAAACTTCTTTAGAATGACTAGGGCATATCGATGCTGACTAATGAAGATGCCATCATCACGTTGGTCAACCTCAATGCCAAGAAAGTATGACATGAGACCAATATCAGTCATCTCAAACTCTTCCATCATGGCCTTTTTGAATTCTCGAATCACTGTGACATCATTGCCTGTAAAAATCAAATCATCAACATATAGGTAAACAATAAGCATGGTACCGATAGATGCATTAATCTTCACATATAAGGCATGTTCAGAACCACACTTTTGGAGACCAAAAACATAAAAGAACTGATCAATTCTTTTATTCCATGCCCGAGGAGCTTGCTTTAAGCCATATAGAGCTTTCTTCAACCTGTAGACTTTATCTTCAAGACCTTGTTTCACATATCCTGGTGGCTGCTTCACATAAACTTCT
>JAJIYU010005851.1:0-21672 GCA_030144865.1 Tinospora cordifolia | reverse complement strand
ACATGATTCTAAACATGGCATGGATGTTGCATGATCTTGAACATGGATCAAAACTGAAATTGAAACATGTTTTCAAACACAAACAAGACTAAAAATCATTGTTTTCAAACAGTGAACATGCTAATGAATCAAGTAAGAAAAAATGGAGTTTAAGAAATCACTTCCACCTTGATATGTAGTTTCCCTCAAAGTTGAAGCAATAGTTCCCAATGCTCAAGCACCAAGACAATCACCCAACAAGAATCCTCAAACCAAGAACTTCTCACACTCAAGAGAGAAAAGAAAAGTGAGAAGGGGTGCCAAGAAGAGGGCTTGAAGTACAAGATGACAACTCAACTCTTGTTGCTTGGGATGGTTTGATTTGTGAGCATGGGGGGGTTTATATAGGCTTCAAAAGTGTGTAGAATGACAAGTTTGTGATGAAAACTTGCCAATTCTTCAAAATTTCGTGCCCCCCAAGCATAGGAAATTAGCAAGTTGGTTTGGAATTGGAAAACCAAGTTTATAGAAATTTTTAGGGATTTTTTTCTGAATTTTTTTCAGATTTTATTTTGGATTTTTGGTTATTTATCAGAGCAACTTAATCATAACCGTTGGATGTTCCTCGATCGCATCAACAGATCACGAACTCGTTTTTGCGGGTTCAATCGTGACCGTTAGATCGTTCTCGATCGTATCAATAAATCACGAAACCAGGCGAATTAGATCGTGGTCGTTGGATGTGCATCGAGTGCAGCAACCTTCACGATCGATCGAGAACGAGTTAAATCCTGTCCCTTCGATCTTCCTCGAGCGCAGTACTCTGTTTGCGATCGATGGAACGCGACTATCTGGGCCGTCTGATGATCATCGGACACTGTGTGCGGATCGGGTTCACGATCAACGAAATGCATCTTGTTCATTCGATTAGGCTTGATCGTTTCTGAGCCGTCCAATTCTCCTCGATCGTGGTGTGTTCGCGATCTCCGATTCCGATTCTTGATCTGGGCCGTTGGATTTGGATGATCGATTTTTGGCTGTTGGATCTACGTGATTCGGTGCTCCTGAACATTGTTTAGGGCTTTGATCTCATTCGTTGGATGGAACAGATTGAGTTTGGACCGTTGGATGCAGTTTCTAATTATCAAATCACTTTCTAAAGCTTCTATAATCCGAATTTTTGCCAATTAGACACTTCCTAATTGATAAAAATTTGATTTTCTTGTATATTCCCTTCCATTTTGCTAATTTGCTAAAATTTTCTCCTTTCTAATTATTTAATATTGCATTTATTTTACATATTTTCATTTCATTAATATTTTTAATGCTATTAATTAAAAAATTAATATTTTTTATTTCCATGTATTTTTATTTATTTCATATTTTATTTTCAGGTAATAATTTATGTAGTTATACATCAATAATGCTTTATACATATACACTACATTTTTATTTAATTATATAAGATTTTTCTATGTACATATTTCCCTAATATTAACATTTATTATGCTAACACATGCCTTATTTATTCACATATTAGCCAATATGTGTATATACTTTATTTCTATATTTTTTTAAGCAGTTCCTTAATTTCATAATTAATTTTACTAAACTTAATTTTTCATTTAATTATCAAATTAAAGTTTTATTTATTTAATTTTCACTATATCTCTAATTTATTTTATTTTTCACGTGTCATCCCACAATTTGCACCCAAAAGAATTTTAAAATTAATTTATTTAATTATTTGACAAAATTCTAGGGTATTACAGTCTTCTACTATTTGAATAGGACTCGACCGTAATCATCTGATCACAACTTCAGAAAAATCATCAATAACGGCCAAATCTAATTTCTTGTATCTTCTTCTTCTATCTATATATGTAAATGTTTTATTAATTTTGGCCATGTATAATACAAAATATGTCATTATGACCACAAAACTCAAATATTCAATAAAAAATAAAAAAATAAAATATTAAATATATGTTATTTTTGCTCCTCATCAAAACAACTAAAGAAGAAAAATAAGAAAAAAAAATTTAACTATCTAATTTCAGTCTTGTTTGTTTAAGATTATGGTTTAAAAAAAATTTAATTATAAAAAACAATTATTAAAAAATAATTATAAGAATAGTTTTAATCATATTTGTTATAATTTATAAAAAGTGATGGTGTTGTTTGCCATAACTTTATAATAAATTAATAAATTTAATATTTTATTAAAAATTATTTTTTATTAAGAACAAAATATGCAATTTTGATATAATTATAATGTGAAAAGTTGCTAAAAGTTGAATCATAATTATTTATTTAAAAGTGATTATTTCGACAATTCAATCTTGTAAACTATTTTTAAAAAACATCAAACTTTGACCATTAAGTAATTAATAAAATTATATCACATATTTTAATTTACAATAAACACCTCCTCATATCCCCTCTACTTGAAGTAGAAAGTGAACTATAGTAAAACTAACAAATGAAACTTTATATTTCTCTTTATTTTAAATTAATTTCTATATATAACAGGTTTTATAACTAGGCGTTTTTAATTTATCCCTTACTCCCTTTTAAATATTGTAAAACAAGCTTGACGCAAAGCACGTGCAATGCACGTGCCGTATATATATATATATACATAAAAGAAAGAAAACTTAAAAAGATTAGTTATAAAGGAAGAGAAGAAAGGTGGAGCAAAGGCGAGGGATTTTAGGTTGCGTTTACTTTCAGTTATCACAGATTGGATATAACCAACTCCACTCAAAAAGGGAGCCTTGAAGAAGAAGAAGAGAGCAGAAAAGATAGAGACTGACGACCTTCCCTAACTCCTCCTTCATCTGCCCCATTTTAATTCAGATTCTTCTCTCTCTCTCTCTCTCTCTGGGGTATCTCCTCCTAGATCTTGCTCCTGTCTCAGTGGTGCTTCCCTGTTGCAGGGCAAATTTAGAGAAGAAATTAAGGAGAAAGCAAGAAGATGTGTTGCGGGGGTACGATTTGTAGATTGTGCACGTGCGTGATACTGTTGGCGGTGGTGATCGGCCTTGTATTTGGATTCGGTGTGTTCCAGCATGGATTCGACAAGTTGAAGCACGCTTTCCACGAGTGCGATGTTGGCAATGCCACTTCTTGTATTTCCGGAAGGCCGCTCTTGGCCTATGGAGCGCCCCTTCCTCCATAAAATCTATACATCACATGCTTCTTTTTGCTAATATTTGCTATTGCATCTTCTTCACTACCTTAGTTACATTCGCATGATCATGTATGTTTCTTCTCTTCTCTTTTTTCTCTTTTAGAAATTAATGCTTCGGCGGCCTCATTTTTTTTTCTTTTATTCTTTTTTCTTGAAATTATGTCATCCTATCTCAATTTTTTTTGTTTCCTAATCAAAGAAAAAAGAAAAGTTTTTCGTTGGATCTGGAAGTGCATAAGAAGTTGAGATTAATGCAGCTGCTGGATGCTTTGTGTCGTCCTCCGTCGTGTAAAAGGAGTAGTTGTCTTTCTTTCTCCGGATCTTAGCTTGCGATGGGGTTGTTTAATTAGTTTGTGAATGTGATGGGATGAAGTTACTCTGTGGTGAGGGAATGACCCTGCCTTACCATCCACCCTTCCTTCCGTCTCACCTTTCTGCTGCGATTGATTGTTAGTAAGAGTGGGGCAGGGATGGAGCATTTGTCAGCCTCATATTTACCATTTTTTTGTTTTCTACCTCTTATATTATGATTTCTTTTGTGTTAAGCAATAAATTTTTAGTTAATAACAAATAAGAAATAGAAAAAGAAATTTAGGGTGATGAACAGATACAGAGAAGTATAAGTAGTCATTTTCTCTTTCTTTTTGATGCATGATCCGTAAATTAATTAATGTTTAGTTATATGGACGCGCCTGATTCTTGTCTGGGTTGTTTTTTTTTTTTTTTCGAGGGATTCCTTGAACCAGAATTTCACTAGATGCTTTGGGAACCGCCCAAAGCAGATTTTCCAGGGTTTGTTTGTACAGTGCAGTTAACTTACTCCTAGTATATATTTACCTTTTTTTTTTTTTTACTTCATATCTTTTTTTTTCTATAAATTATATCCTATAAAAATTTGCATAAAATAGCGAATAAGAAGAAGATGGCATGGTGTTGTGATCGGAAGAATTTTTTTTTTTAAAAAAAAAAAAAAACCTATATCATATAAACATTTGCATAAAAATAGGAAAAAAAGAAGAAGAAGATGGCATGGTGGTATAATTGGAAGATGTAGTATAATAGGATAGAAGAGAATAGAATCATCCGAAATTAACAACTTAATTTGTACAAACTTGAGCAGCATTTTCTTTACAAGCAACCAAGTACATGTACGCATCCCAGCAAATCAAATGCAAACATTGGTTCAAGTTGGTAAAAACAAATGGAAAGCAAACGCCTGACTTAGACTTGGTGTGTATGACTGGGCGTGGGGTTCTTGATGCGTATGAAAAACTTTTCTCAGCTGCAACACCCACCCGCCTGAGAAGATGACCCATCTCTCCCTCCTGACGGCCCCGGAATGCCTCCATACCCGACTTTTATTCCATAAGACTGCCCACAACAACATTACACGATAATATATACACACTAATTACATAAAAATGTTTTTACTCCAAAGTTTTGGCACAGCACACGTTTAGCTTTATCAGATTTAGTAATTCTGAAAGCTCAAGTTAATTTTTAATATTTGCCTGTAGACAAGTTTTCTAATATATTACGCAAACAGGAGGGGATGAACTGGAAGTGAATCAGCAATTATTACGGAAATAGATAAAAGAAGCTAACCTCATTTGATACATCAAACACCCCTTCTTGAATCTTCTTGTATATGGTAGCAGCTGTGCTTATGAATGCCTGCAAAAAATAAATGGGTACCTAATTACAAACACAACCGAACCAACAACACAGGGCTCATGGTTCAAAAACATAAACTGGGGCAGAAACATTCAAATATCATTACCTCTTCAACATTTTGAGCAGTTTTTGCAGAGGCCTCCATGAATATCAAACCATGCTCCTTTGCAAACTGCTCGCCTTCCTCTGTGCTCACCGCTCTTCTGTGAGCAAGATCACACTTGTTACCAATAAGCATGATGGTCATATTTGCATTAGCATGTTGCCTCGCATCTTCAAGCCAGCTTGCAAGATGGTTGAACGTTTCTCTCCTGGAATTAAAGGTTCAATATTATCAAGATGCATCCTAATTATTTACACAACACATCTAGAATGTCATTAAATCCTGTCTGTAACAATTAACTTCATCTATTACTGTAATGCAAATGAGAGATAACCCACTGTCCTCCACAAAGAAATGTGTGTGTGTGTGTGTGTGTGTGAGAGAGAGAGAGAGAGAGAGAGCTCAAACAGAAGAAAGACGGAAAGTAAGAAGACCAAATATTGGTCAAAGACTCAAAACTGTTACTTATCATGTATAAAATATTTTTCCCATCAGTTTGGCAACTTCTAACTGATGAAAAATCTGGAAAAGAGGATCATGCAACATTTGTGAAACCTCTAACAGAAATAAATGGAACTGCTAGGTGATATATAAGGAACATTTTCACTGGACACAAGAGGCCTTTTTAAAGCAAGGCACAACCACTTTAGCATTGAATGGTGTCATTACTTCAAAAACTCAATCATTCCAAAACTAAATTGAAGACCATTCTCATTTTTCACCATTTGCTCAATTCGGAAATCATTATTGACAGTGTTATGCTGTACCCTGGATCCGTTCACCATTAAAATAAAATCCTGCTTATGTAGCTTCTACTTTGATACCTTACTAAATAATAAATGCATGATTAACTTGCTTTAGAATTACCTTAATTTCTGAACAGAGTAGCTAAGGCAGTGAGAAACAGAATAAGTATTTTTTTTGTCCTTTTTAATAAACATATGATGGCCTATAAACCAATAATTATATTATCAAAATAGTCAATATACCTGGTAATATCATACACGAGCAGAGCACCAGCTGCCCCTCTGTAATATGACCTTGTAATTGATCTGAAAGATTCTTGACCCGCCTGATTCATATCAAAAGGCTCAGTGTCATAAAATTTCCTATTGTTTCAAAATATTACTATCAAAAGTTGAAATATAAATACTTTTCTAGCTGCTTCTGTGTAAAAGTTTCTATAAACATTTGCCTCAGACGAGAAAGCATGAAGACAGGCCAAACCAATGAAAAATGAATAGGGGTGGCAATATAGGTTACTGACAATAACACAATTTGAAACTGATACAAAGTTAACAAGGTTGGATTTGCAATTACGATATAATTATACAAATATGAAAGAGCATGATTAGATATGACAACATAAAATTGATACATTAAATACAACTATATTTTATGTTGAGACATATGTAAGAACTTTTTAATATTTTATATTATGTATTGAAATTATAGCTTTACAATATTTTATTTTGTTTTTAGTATACATTTGTATAATTATTTTATTTTGTATAATTATAATTTTGGTATTTTGATTTTTATGTTAATTTAATTTATGTCTCATGATAACATGAATATGACATGATACATTACATTATGACAACACAGAATGGTTCCCCTGATTTTGATACTATGCAGTTAATTATGGACTACAAGTCATTCTACAGAAAGCAAACAGGCAAGAATACGACACAGGGAAGTGAGATGGTTAGGCAAATTGAATGGGTGATTCCAACAACATTATAAAGGATTCAAGAAATTATCTTCAATCAAAACACAAGAAAAGGATAACCAATAAAATGACATTGCAACAAAGATGCAAGTAATAATTCAATAAATACAAAGCAAACATGTTGTTTTCATAACTTGAATATAGATGCACCGCTCAAGAAAGAAAACAACCAGAAAGTATGAATAAACACAGCCAAAACAGCAAAAGAAACACCCAAAACAGCCTTAGAGCCCATATTTTCCCACACAAGCAACTCCAATTACTAACCCAAGCACAATAGTTTCCTCCAACCTCACGCAGCCACCCAAGAACTAGCCAAAATAATCAGGTCCATCCACATGACCACATTGCATTTGGAGACACCATGAAAAATTCAACAATCTGGTACTTAAACAAGGAAGGTGAGACAAAGTAAAAGAATTCAACAAGTTTGAGGGAGTGAAAACTCGTACCCCTCAGTGTCCTGCCACTTGGTCTGTAACCAAATAGAGGAAAGAAAGTGACAGTGAAACAAAGATGAGATGCCTCATTAGCACTGCACAAACTTAGATAGCAATAAAGGGGTAACAAAGATATAAAGGAATTCTCTTTTGCAACACGTCACCTGCAGGCAACTTGTTGTGAGCTAAAAAAAAAAAAAAAAAAAAACATATAGTTTTAACTTTAGAAGAGACCTGGGCAACCCAAATAATCAAGGCCAATGTGAAAGGAGGGGAGAGAGGGTCATCACTCATCAATAAGAGCTTGGAAAAAAGACTTGCAGGTAAAGGAACCAAAATGGTCAAGGATCCAGTGAAAACAATCTGTTATCTGAAAAGGTAACAGAGTTGAGGAGAGAAGTCAATTCCTCGAATTCAGCACGTTGGTCAATAGTTAAGGATGACAGTTAAAGAGGCTCCATTGAACAGGTTGGGCGTGGTCATATTGCAAAAAGCATTGGTTAATAGGATGTTCAGCTGGTTAGGGAAGGGGGTAGAATGGTAATGTAATGACGAATGTAATAGGAAACGAAAAAAATAGTATTATTATTTTTTCTATGAAATTAGTTAATTTCGTATAATTTTAGTTGTTTTATCTAATTACAGTTTTGATCTTTTTTTTTTTGAATAAAAAAAAGCTTTTATTACTACAAACATGGTAAGAAAATTAGCCGAATTTTTGCAAAATTAGCTGAATTAATTAGGTAATTTAGACAATTGAAGCGAAGTTCACTGATAATTGTAATATTATAGAATTTCGTTGAAATCTTTTGAAAAAATCAACAAAGTTCACCTAAAGCCAAAGTTTCAACAATTTTTGCAAAAAAACAAAGCTATAGAAAATGACATTTTTTTTAATTAAAGAATTTATATGGTACACAAAAATTCTTCTGTATAATTATAGAGATTGTATAAAAAAAAAAAACAAATCGCATTTTATAAATGAAGAATATTGAAGGCAAAATATGTGCAACTGACAAGTGGTTATCCAAAAGAAAAAAAGAATGAGTTGTAGCCTAGAGCAGAGACGATAGAGAGAAGAGAAAAAAAACTTGAGAATTTATGAGGAGAGGCATTGAGAGAAGAACAAGAAACGAGGGTCATCTATTGTAATCGATAGAGAAGATTGAATGCACTTCCGTTTGTAACGGCTAGCAAGCCAAGATCAATCGATCTAGGGTTTATGTTTGCAAGACCATTAGGGTTTGACAACAAGTTTCCCTTTCTTTCATTTTTATAACAATTTTAAATTAACAAACGCAATGTATGTTAAATATTGTCAATGTTAAAATATATGTTAGAAACCATTATATGTATAGTTTTATATGTAAAATATATTTACTTATATTTTTTTTCATCATTTTTATAGAAATTGTGTATATTTGAGCATTTACATAGTACGTAAAATATATTTACTTATATTTGTTTTCATCATTTTTTATAGAAATTGTGTATATTTGAGCATTTACATAGTATTTTTTCAACTTTTCTAAGTTGACAAACTTTTACAACAATTCTTTCAAATTAATTCTATTTTTCAAAGGTCGAAGTTTAAGGTGAAGTTGAATTTTCATTCCTTGACTACAAATGTGCATGTACATTTTACAACCTATCCACTACCTAAATTGTTATAGTTAGAAGCATATCACATCCCAAAAGCCAGTCTATGATGGAGAAACCATTATTCCATTTAGACGCAAATATCCATGAACATGCGAAAAGGTCAATTGACACCTGCAATTCTCCATGTCTCTTTCCATATCTTTAAATATTTGATTATTCCTTCAAGCCAAAGACTACAAAGGTTGATTGTTTATTTTAGGCAGATTCTAATTGTTGTACTTTTGTAACATTTAGTTTCTAGGTTGTAGTATGATACAAAATTAATTATTTTAGATCTCTACAAATAGTCATTGTAATGGAGTTCAAAAGCATGATTAAATGAATTTTAAAAAATTACTATATACCGGTATCCTTATCTTCTTTTCTCATCTCTTCTCTTTCTTGTCCTGCATCAATTGGTATCAGACTTCTTGATCTCCTTCTTCTGCCCCTCTCTTCTTTGTCATTTCATTATTCTCCAGTTATTTCCTTGATCTTCTTTGTTTGCCTTCTATCTCCATCTCTGGACCTCGTTTCCTCTTCCCCACCTCATCCTCTTCTTCTTCCCCTCATTTCCTACGCCTTGTCTCTTCTTCTTTTTTCCTTCTTCTTTTCATTCACTTTTTGCAAGCACCGTTATTGTCGACCAAGAATAACAATTTTCGATCATTTTAAAAATGGTTGGAATAGAGTTCAAAGCATGATTGATTGACTTGAAGAAAATATAGATTATCTAGCTCTCTCCTTTTCCTCTTCTCTCTTCTCCTTTCGATGCAAACCCACCAATTTTACATCTTGAGAACTTCAGTCGAGAAAATATGCTCACCCTAAGAAAGCTAAAATCAGATATTAGTGATCCACTTGACCTCTTGAATAGCAAAGAAACAAAAACTCAAAGTATTAACAACACCACAAGGTTAATTAATTCTTTATAAGCTTAGATAGTTCCATGAAGAACATAAGAGAAAACTTCCCTGAAATCCAAAAATTCAAACAAACTCACATTGATTTCTTACTTGATTTTACTTGAGGTCTCAGATAGATGTCTATTTATATAAGTCCTGAAGGGAACTCCTAGTATTATGAAAAGACTCTACATAAATGATACCAAAAACACGCTAGTAACTCCTAGGTAAGTGAAAAGACATCAAACTAAATAGTACTTATATATAAAATTATATAACTCCTAAACAACTGAAAAAAAAATCTGCAAATGAAATGTAACATAATACAAGATCAAAACTACCAAGAAACTAAAGAAAATTGATACTAAAAAGACAAATAACATTAGAAAATAATAAAATTCGTGCATCCCCTTTACGTGCTCATAAAACCACTTTGCTAAGCTCAAATTAATGAAACCCTATCTCAAATAAACCAACCCTAATTAGAACTTCAGCTAATTTCTTTATTTATGGTAATTGTGGCCCATATTATTCAAACATGTATAACTTATTTGAAATGAGTATGTCACTTAAAACTGTTGAACTAAGTCGTTCTCATTGTCCTATCATATCATTCTCCCTTTTCTCAAAAAGATTAATCCTTGAATCTTTCTTTATTTATATTGATAAGTTGGATAATTAGAAATTATAGCTCCAAGAATGAAATAAAGCCAATGATCTAAACTTTTAAAAGAAGAAACAATCCAACTCAACATCACTTTTGAGTGAATTCACAATCACAACTTTTTGTCTCTATTTCCTCTTTTTTTTTTTTTCAATTTTAAGTCTTTTTTTGCCTTTGAGTTATAATTAAAGTTTTAACATCAAATGATAAGAACCTCAGTGAGATGCAATGAAACCTACAATAGAAGAAAATAGTGTGAATATCAAAGAGAAGCAATGACACAAAATCAAATTTAATAATGAGAGCCCCAAAATAGAAGCAATGAAATCTCAAATCAAATTTGATAATTGACCCAACAAAACTAAATTAGATTTTTATAGAAGGATATTAATGTAATACGAACCACCAAGATTAGATCTTGAGAACCTTCAATCAAGAAAGTATACTCATCCCAAGAATGTTAAAATTAGATTTAAGTGATCCATTTGAACCCTTGAGTACCAAAGAAATCAAAACTTGAATTATTTAAAATACCACAAGGTTAATTGATCTTTGATAGGTTTAAATAGATCAATGAAGAACATAAAAGAAAGCTTCTCTTAGATCCGAAAATTCAGACAAACTCACTTTAATTTCTCACTTGATTTTATTTGATGCCTTTGATAGATGTCGATTTATGTAAGACTTGGAGGTAGCTCGCACAAATATAAAAAGACTCTAAATAAATAACAATTAAAACATAGTAGTAACTTGCTAACTCTTAGGCAAATGAAAAGATTTCAAAATAAATGACTCTTAATACAAGTTCATAACTCCTAAGAAACTGAAAAGGTTGACAGTAAAAAGACAAATAACATTACAAAATAAATAAAATTCGTGCGTCCCCTTTAAATGCTCATAAAACTACCTTGCTCGACTCAAATTAATAAAACAATCCAAATGTGAAATTCAACTAGAACTTTTTAATTTATAGTAACAGTGGCTCATATTGTATTCAAATTTGTAATAACTAACTTGGAATGTATATGTCACTTGAAATTGTTGAACCAACTTGTTCTAGTTGTTGTATCGCATCACTGTCTTTCTTGTCTTGCATTATAATGTATGTGGAATCATTTGGCAAAAGAAAGTTTTCGAGCCAATATCCACCCAAAATTTCAATGTGGTAGGACTTGAAATTAATTCGAAGATTTTAATAAATCAAGAACTGCCCCCTGAAAATGCCAATGAAAATTAAGCATAACCTCCAAACAGTTTCATGCTCGTAATTGCTATGCATCATACATGCGACTATGTTTGTACTGGTAAATGTTTAGCTTATACATAGGATGGTACTAAGCTGGGATATGCCTAAAATAAGATCCACCTGAAAAGCAGTAACACAATGTTAATGGGCCATTTGTTATGTGAGCATCAGAAATAAAAGGGGATATAATAGTACACTGTCAACATGAGGAAATAATGAAACGAATGGCAATTACAGAATCAAACAAGAAGAATATAAATTCAAGCAGGAAAATTGATCAAGGCAACAGTAATGCAAGAATGTTCCAACATTTTACAGATTCAACCAACTTAAAAGCTAAAAAGCAAGGAATAATTGAACGAACCGTATCCCATATTTGCAGCTTTATAGGCTTGTTGTCAATTGTTATCATCCTGGCACCAAATTTAACACCAATGGTTAAGTCATGCACCGGCTGGAAGCGCTTGTCAGTAAACTGCAAAAGAAGACATGATTTCCCCACTCCTGCAACACAGATGACCACATATATATATTGCAGAATTTCACCATCATGCTGGAGATGCCAATTCACTAAACCATGCCAACGCCAATGGACAAATTAAACAATATTCGAGAGAAACTGAAGAAGTTAAAGGGGAAAAAAAATCAAATATCTCAGAAATTTTTGAATTAGTAATTTTAGTGTTACATTTTCATTCGGCAGAAGCAAATAGTTACATTACATTGAAGGGCATTGCCAATCTGGATGGTGCCCGGTAAGATAGCAAGATATGCATAAACTGTTTTAGCTTCGTCAATAAATAGAAGTATTGTTTAGTAGCAAAACAAATAGAAGTTGGTTGATACAAGAGGGGAGAGGGGAAGCCCAGAAACATATTGAATGAAGTGAAAATCATAAAAGAAGAGGCGAATTGAGACTCAGAAACAGAGAATATATGAAGAAATCTGGATGAAAAACGCGCGGGAGGTTATAAAGACGAACTCAAGCTTCAGATCAACAAGAAAGAAAAGTTAAATTCAATGGGTGGAAGCACAGGTAGAATCTGAAAAGGAAAAAAGAAAATCCATGACGTAGATCGATCGATATAGCATGAAGAAGGGTGTGGAGGTATATAATTAGAGAATAAAAAAGGGACCTGTGTCTCCGATGATGATGTATTTGAAGAGGTAAGCATAAGACATGTCGCTGTCAGATCTCGAAGAGATGAGAATGCTGGGAATATGGTGCCTTCGCCTGGCCCTGTGCTAACACCTGAACAGAGGAAGAGGGACTTGAAAGAAGAATAAAGGTTACGTTTATTTGTTAAAGAAATAGAAGAGAAAAGAAGAGGAAAGAAGGGAGTAGAATAAAAGAGAGAAAGGCACGTAAATTGTAGAGGATCCTCTTCTCTTCGCTGGCAACAGCCAATTTGACAAGCCACCGCACCTCGTTTACTTCTTTCTTCCTCTACGCTCTCTTTATCCCCCTATTCCCCTAAGCTACGTCTACGAGAGAGAAAGGCATGTATATGAAGAAATTCATGAGTTTGATAATTGCATAAAAAAGATAATTGTAATACTCTAAAGTTTTTTAAATAATTAGATTAAATAAATATGAAATAAATAATTAATTAAATAAAAAATTTTAATCGATTCCTATCAAACATTAACAGGATTATTAAACCTACAATGATACACAAAAATATAAAAAAAAATTATTGTTTTAATTACTGTGGTACTACCCCAAAACCACAGAACTCCTGTGGTTATAAATAAAAAATAATCTACCAGAATAAATATGTAAGTTAATTTCTATACATTAGAAGAGATCAAAATTGCCGCTCATAAGCCTATAGAATTTTCCACAATTAAGAGAAAATGAGAATAGAAAGAAATTGAATTGAGAAAGGAATCTACAAGACATCACTACAAAAAACTCTTAGATACACTCATCTCATAGACTCCTGAACCTATCCAAACTAACCCTAATCATATATAAACCCAAATAATTAAGGTGCCTTCTACACTCTCTTGTATTCAAAAATGAGATCCTCTTCTTTCCTTCTTCCACCTAGTCGTTCCTACAACTTAACACCAGCAACAGGGGAAGGACAACAAAGAAAACTATAAAACAATTGAGATTTCAAGCTCATCTTTTCGATATTAGATTCTCTTGTTAACAACCTCTGAGACTATGGTTTACTCTAATCATCAAAATAGATTCTTCAACCATCCCAAAAAGATTCAAGAAGCGGTTGTTGAAGTATTCATTGTCAACAAAGGATTGCAAACAACTTACTAAGGTATAAGCATTTCATTTAGTCTTAATACAAAGTTCATGGCCTATAATTTTAGATATTAGGATGCTAAGTGTATAGGAAAACAAGAGAGGAAAATACATACATGAAGGGACATATTTGTACAGGTTACCACGGTACTGAACCCCATTACCATTGTACTACACTGTTCCCTCATTCGTTTTCTTCTATATATATTCTGGTTACCGTGGTAATCCATCCATTACTGCGGTATTGCATCAATTTTCTTTGTCTTCTCTTCGGGTTACCACGGTACTAAAATCTCCTTCTTCTCACTTTGTTAATTTCATTATGGTTACCACAATAATTTACCGTAGTACTATAGTCTTTATCGAGGTACATAGAAGCAAGTTTGTATTTAACCCTTCTAATACACCATCCTTTGCATATTGCTTATTATGTTCAGTAGAGGGTCATTACTTATGGTTTAAAAACATGAGAAAATACTTCACTTACTAAGAGCAATGTTTTCAATATTTAAGGTTGATGGCTCAAGAAGGTTGGAACAACAGTGCAAGGACTAGAAGGAACTAAGTAGCAAGGTGAAAGTGATTTCTAGATTTTGAATTATTATCATCATTTAAATAAAGTATGCATTTGTGATTGTTAGCTTAGGAGTATGATTTGGATAGAATATGCATGTATAGTTGATGGCTAGGGTTATATGATGATCTAGATCTATATGTTAATATGCTTATGATAGTAATGGAATGATGACTACTATGTTGATAATTCTTTTATGTATTCTTTGAATTGTATACCTAATTTCGTATGCTATGAGTATGATATTCCATTAAAGAAAGACTAATAAAGATCTTAACTACGTATCGATGAGTATCATTGTAAGTGTTCCAACCCGGACCTAGCTTGCTGGTTATTTGATTAACTGTTCTATGAGTTAGAACTGGAAGTTTGGATTGACCCTACTTCCCTGATTGAGGAACTGGGAGTTTGGATTGACTCCACTTCCCTGATTGAGGATTGACCTCACTTTTCAAATTGATGACATGCGCTTGAGTGTTTGGATTGACCTCACTCTTTAGACATGGAACACTGAGAAATAGTCTTTTCGGTCTTAACGTCAACTGTTGAATAATCCATTGTTCGAATTATCTAATCAATGAAAGTGTTTTACATGTGTGCTTTGTTTGAATGAAATAATAATTTAAATATTTAGAATAATTCACCGAGTTCTTTAAGCTCACCCCTTCCTTTTAATTTTTTTAGAAAACCAGTGATCAAAGGCTGCCATGATTTTATGAGAGTCTTCTTCTTCGGCTTTATCTCATTAGTTTAAAAATCTTGTTTAGTTAGGTATGTTGGCCCTAGTCTCTTCTTTTTACTTTTATTTGTTTTAAGTTGTTAAATATTTCATTGAACCTCAGTTGAATTATGTTTTGAAATTTAAATTGATTATTTCTTAGTTAAAGGTTTGGTTTGAAGTATGAATTTGAGATTTATGTTTCTATCCATGAAAATTTTTGAGAAAGAGATGTTTGAGATTTTGTATAAGTTGTTATAACCATGGAAAATGTTGAGTTGATAAATATGGATATAGTTAGTGGTAGTAACCTCCCAGTCTCTTGAGTGGCCTTGATGTTGTGATATATATGTCTTACATGTACTTTTATCATGTCTGTTGTTATTGCTTTGAGGGTAATATGGTAATTGTGCTTTCTAGTACAACCACCGAGGCGGAGTGTTACAATAATTGAGGTCTAAATATCATATTTACGAGATTTATTTAGTTGTTTTGTAAAACTATTATATTATAAAAAATATTAAATTAACTATAATATATATAATTATAAAATGAGTGATAATACGACATAATTTAATATACCTACAACACCTAAATACGTATTTTTCTTCAACTATTATGATATAGTCTTAAAATATTATACTCGAAATCCACATTATTTTTATCTCTCTTTCATTCTAAAACATACCACATCATCAATACAAAATTATCACCTCCTTATCACAAAACCCTAAAAATTTTCATCTCCATTCAACCTTAAACCATTTTTATTCTCATTTTCCATTTATTTTAGCCATGATTTTTTTATTGATTTTAAATATTATTTACAGTTATTTCAAGTTTGTAGAACTTAAAATCATATTAAAAAAACAATAAAAAAAAAACTCATCATTCTATTTAAAAGTGGAATGATAATAATGATTCTCAATAAGTTTTTGTGTTTTTTTTATGTAAAATGAAATTTTGGTTCAAAATAGTTATGCAACCGAATTGATTGCTAGGATTCAATTATACAGGACCAAATTGCTTGGTCAAGTTCAAGTGAATCTACTAAAACAAAATGGTGAACGCGCGCGCGCGCGCACACACACACACACACACATATATATATATATATATATATATGCAGTGCAAGCCCCGAGGTCACCCTTGGAGCTCCTTATTTTCAAAAGCTTATATAAATATATAATAAAGAAGTTATAAAAAATTTATTAATTAATTAAATCTTTATTTTTGGGGCTCTTATTTAATATTTTGCCCTGACCCCAATATTCACCTTCAAAGCTTGAGGGTTAGGTCTGTAGAAGGTTATTTTTGTTTTATTTTATTGTGACAAAATGAGTAAATGACAATTGGGTAGGGTAAAAAAAAAAAAAATGTAGTACGAGAAGCAACGTTTATAGTAGACTTAGTTGTTCCCCAGTTCTATTGACATTTGAGGAATTTTCAAATGGTGACGTCATATCACCGTTACGTACTGGAGAATTCATAAATATATTTTCAATGAAAAAATAAAAAAGTAATATTTCATATCTGAAAGTAAATAAAGAAAGAGATCATCACCAACCTAAACAAGAAAACACTTACTAAGATAGATAAAAATGTCAACCAATATCCTAATACCCAACAATTAGTACTTTAGGTTCAAGCTTCTTCTTCTTCTTCCTTTGCTTTCACCACTATAGGGCTCCTCACGTAGTGAACTCCATCCGACCATGAAAGCTTTCCAAACACATAATCCTTAGCTGATTTATGACTCTTTGCTTTGAGAGTCACCTTGAACATCTTCTCTTCTCCCTTCTCCTTAAATTCTAACGTTTCTGGCTCCACATTCACAGAGATTCCAACAGGGTGATGGATCTTCACATGATATGTTGCAGGAGACCCAACATTCTTCAGTTTTCTGGTTACAGTGGCCGAGCCAGAGAGACTAGGCACTGTAATTGAAGGGTAATTGTAATCCAAGATGTTGTAAGACTTTGGACACTTGTATGGTTTATCCGAAAAGGACATAACTTGTGTTTCATTGTAGCCTAGGCCACAGAGGAAGTTCAAGTGATCCTCAACAGTCAAGTCATAGACCAGACCAGGATCTGCCGCACGGTTAGGCCACACTTGCCCTGATCCATAGCTGAAAGGGGTCGCCTTTTGGAAGGAAGAGTTCATCATTGCTTCCATGTGGTTGTCTCGTGTCCTCGCTGTGCAATTAAAGTTGTAAGAAAGAAAGACAGAGACAGATTGATTGGGATTAATGTGATTACAAAGAAATGGTTTTCTTGTATGAAAACGGAAATACCAGAGGTCATAATGGCTGATTTAACTGCCGAAGGGCTCCACTCAGGGTGAAGGGTTTTAAGAAGGCCAGCAACACCTGAAATGTGAGGACAGGACATGGAGGTTCCAGATTCTGTGTTGAAGGGACTACGACGTTTGTCGAAGTCCATGCCCGTAGGTGCCACTGCTTCTGTATAAGCGGCTATAACACTCACTCCTGGTGCTGTAATGTCAGGCTAACACCAAAAATTTTTGCACAAAACAAAGTTAGATATTGTTCATGATTAAGGAAAATTAAAAATGAAGGATAAATTATATGTATGCATCAAGAAACCTTGAGGATCTCTGGAGTAACAATATTGGGTCCTTTAGATGAGAAGGAGGCCATGAACGGAGCTGGTACAATGCCTAGCTTTGTCGTTGCAGGTGTAATGTAAGCCATCGGTTCCCTTATCACAGAGAGAGAGAGAGAGAGAGAGAGAGAGAGAGAGAGAGAGAGAGAGAGAGAGAGAGACAGAGAGAGAGAGAGAGATTGCATTGCATTAATTTCAGTAAAGGGGAGATTCTGGTTTAGAAATCATAACAATGACGATAGTTGATTAGTCAGTCTTAGAGAAAGAAGAAATTAACTAGTACTTGGTGGAGTTGATGTATTTAAAGACTTGAAGGCCTTCAGTGTAAGTGATGTGGACAGCAGGGAGGACATGAGCATCGGCTATAATTTCATTTCCCGATAGCTGATCGTTGCAAAGGATCATTCCAGCAGCACCTGCTTCAGCAGATTGCACACCCTTGTCCACTCTTGCACTACTTCCTCGAAGGCAAGCCAAGATCTTTCCTCTTGCCTTATTAGGATCAAGAGTTCCAGGTAGACACAAGATTCTGCACTTGCACACTTGTCTCCCTTATTAATCAGACATTTGAAGTAACGATAATAACAACATTAAACTTTCTTCAATTATCTTACGCGTCATTAGCTGAAGCATTGGAAGTTCTAGCATCTGCAGCACTAATCAGCGGGTACTTCTTCCCAGGAGCCAAATGCTTAACTGAAAGGCTTTGTCCCTAATTTACCAAACTTTGTAATTGATCATTAGGTAGGAGTTACATACAGATGAAGTTGCAAGAATAGGATGATTAATGTCTTAAAAGTTAAGAACAGATCACCTTTAAGGACTTGCCATTGCCAAGATTAACATTGGTAGAGAACTCCCTGTCAATGGTGCTGGCACCAACGGTAAGTATCCATGGAGAAATATTAGTGACAGAACCATCTACAGGGCCAGAATTGCCTGCAGAACAAACCACAACAATTCCTTTCTTCACCGCGTGAAATGATCCTATTGAAATGCCATCGTACAAGTAATCATAGGGGTCTCCACCAAGTGAAAGTGACAAAACATCAACACCATCGTGCATCGCTTCATCAAAGGCAGCCATTATATCAGAATCAAAGCATGAACCGCCATCTGGGAGTGCATCCCAACACACTTTGTAGGCTGCAACACGGGCCTTTGGCGATCCCCCTTTTGCTGTTCCATTACCAAATCCAAATACATTGGCTCCTGCAACAAAGTTACCAGCTGCCGTTGATAAGGTATGAGTGCCATGACCTTCATAATCTCTTGCCGAGTTCTGGCTTGGGTTTATCGTCGGGTATTGATATTGCTTTGAGTATGAATTGTATCCTTCATTGAAGTACTTTGCTCCAATAAGCTTCCTAGAAAATTAATATTATACCAATTAAACAAATATTTATTTATTTAAATACTGGATAATCTCATATATATATTCTAACTGCTGTTTTCTGCGCCAACCTAATAAGCAGTATGGGACAATGAGGAGAACAAAGTTTCAAACCTATTGCAAGGAACTTCTTCCTTGGTGTCATTTTGGCAGGAACCTTTCCACTTTGAAGGAATTGGTCCCATTCCATCATCGTTAAAGCTTTCTGATTCCGGCCACACTCCTACATATTCCCACAGAGGAGAAGACAACAAAAACACAAAAAAGAAAAAATAAATGTCAAACATGATAAGTGCCAATTAAGAAACAAAAGCTGGTGCCTGGTCCATCGCTGGAAAAGGTAACAAAAGAACAACAGAATATATGAAATGAAGGAGAGTTTGTCAAAGTTCTTCTCCCTTTTCTTCCTTTTTCTTTTATATCTTTCAATTAGAGTCATCAGGATCAACTACTAGATGCCCTTTAGTGTAAACAACAAAAAGGAATCACTTTATTCTTGTGAAAGAACGTCCTCGTGATATGTCATTCCAAATGAGATTTCATTTCTTTGATTAAAGAGAATCTCCAAGTGTATTAGAAGTATGCCATCAACTTGAACAGATATTGTAGGGAGCCTTTAACATGAGAGACGTATGGTTAACTATTTTTGAAGGTTTAGATATCATCACAGGCCATTGCATAGTAATCGGAGACTCACAAAATAAGCATAAATAACTAAGAAATATGAGTCTGAAATTGAAGAGTTACCAGTATCAAGGTTTCCAATAATGGTGTCTTCACCAAATCTTGCCTTCTCCCAAATAGAGCCAGCAAGAATTTTGTTGCTCTTCTCCAATCCAAGAAAAGCCCAAGAGCGTGTGGTGTGCAGTTTCCTTGCCTTGTTTAAGAAAACTGATATAACTTGGGGATGCTCTATAGAAGATAGATCAAAATAAGTGCCAAAGAATAACCAAACAAGCAATGGGAAGATAAAAACAAAACTGAAAATTCAAGCAGCAGCAGCAGCATTGTGCGTCTTACTTGAGATAGCTTCTGCTTCTTCTTCTTCAAGCATTGCTGCAAAACCATTAATATGTTTGTTGTACGAGTAGAAGATAGCGTCATTTGCCTTTTCCCTACTGTACACTCGAAATTAAAAATAGACGAGTAAGAAAATATAGTTGATTGTTGGAAAAAAAAAAAAAAAGGAAAGAAGAAGATGTGCAAGTTAACGGGATTGTTGAGGTGAAATAGTTGTTCACCTCCCCAAGAAAGAAGCCAAGAATTCATAATGGGTGTGGGTCACTCGATCAAGATCGGCTGCTGAAACATCTGATCCATGCGAGTGCCCTCCCAAGTACACTACATAAGACTGCAACAGGGGAGAGGGAAGAAAAATAGATTAAGTTATTAAATCAGTAAAACAAAAGATTTAAAAAGAAAGAAAAGAAAAGAAAAATCATTAGAATGCATGGAAGTTCCAAAACACACAGTTATCAGTTATTACCTTCTTCAGAGCAACTGAAGGTGTCAGCAACAGAGAGAAGAGAAGAACAGATACAAGGCAAAGGTGAAGCCCTGAAACTTCCATTTCTTTTCCCATTGCTCCTCTCTATCTACGGAGCTTTCTCTATCTGTGTTTATAAGTGGGGAGGCGCTACCTCTGAAGTCTGCATATAAATAGTGTGATATATGCTGATTGTCAATCGAAGGACGTAAGGATCATTCCCGTGTACGTTGGAAGGCTTACGGATATATAGGACAACCTCCTCGAATGCTAAAAATACCGTTAAGAGTTTCAGATGTATCTTAACTGCCAAATGATGAAAGGATTCCTTTTCACACACATCCCAACTGTTACGCATTAACCAAACTGTATACAGTTATTATTTTTTCCCATAATTTGATTCGGTGGGTAATGAGGAATGGTTAGTTTAGGATCGAGAAGAAAAAAAAAAAAAAAAAAAGAAAGATTTTAGTCTTACAGCGAGGGAAGAGGATTTGAAGGAAACTGATTAAGCTTTGGAGTTTATCTCTCAGAATCCGCCATAGCTACTTCCTCGATCGCGTAATACAAATCTTCTAATGTAATGTGGACGGGCGTTACGGGGTTGGTTTCGGTTTGGTACTCAACCAGTTCCTGCAGTAAACTTAAATCTCAACTTAATTCAATCTATCCTCCACCCAATACAACTTAAAATAATTCTGGTTTGATTTGAGCTGAGTTGGTTAAGGGTGATGGATGAGGGAAAAATTAATCAAATCCAAACAAGTTATTAAAATAATTAAATTTAAAATTCAATATGAATCATCTATCTTGCAACTCAATCCAACCTAAACAATTCTAAGCTCAATTTTTATTATTTTAGTTTGATGAGGTTGATAAATTTATTTTCTTTTATCTTTCAATTTTTTGTTTATATAAATTATTGGAAAGAAATAATTCAATTTTCTTCAATGGTAAATAATTAAACAGAATATTTACGATGTTCATATCATGAGCATGCAAAAGATGGTCTATTGTATAAAAATTTCTAT
>JAJIYU010005850.1:0-21583 GCA_030144865.1 Tinospora cordifolia | reverse complement strand
CAACAAACCGGACAATAATACCATTAATAGTAACAACAAGATGAGTGGGCACATAGAGATCTCTAGTGTAATTAGTCCATCTCAATAATAAAATCACCATCAGATGTGTACACCTCTGTCGTAGAGGTTGATTGTGTGAGAGAGACATTGACAGGTTAAGAGATCAATGAAGATGATGACAATGACAATGATGGAAAAAAAACTCAAAACTACAAGAAATCAAAACATTTCACTTTGTAATCACAAGCAACATTTGACACCCCAGCTCTTAGTCCTGCGTGTTCCCTCGGGCTGCGAACAGAGAAGTGGCAACCAATCGAATGAGGAACCCACTGTCTTATCGTCTGCCAAGAACCGGAGCACTATTGAAATCATCTTCACTCTATCTCTATCCCTTTCAAGTAATGATAAAATCAATTTAAATAAACATGATAAATGATAGGGTAGAGTCAGCATCAGCCAACACATGTAAGGTGGAATCTAAAATAGAAATGGTACCTTGTACCAAAGTCGTGGTGGCCTCCATGTTAGGTTGGGTGATGGCTTGTGCTCTCCTTCGAGTGATAGTGGTGATGGGTACACTAGAAGCTGGAATAAGCACCAAGTAATCATATCCTTTGTGGCTTAGGTTACCACATTGAAAACGTATAATCTGGCATCCCTGCTCAGCTTGCTAAGTCTGACCCTGACCATAGCCTTTGTGCCCTAAATCTCTACCTTTGCCTCAACCTCTACCTCGGGCCCCATACTAGGTCGGTGGTTGTCCCACTCACTGAAAAGTTTATACTAGGATGGTAGCGATTGGCTTCCTTTTCCTTGGGTATCTACCTGTTCTGGGTCCAACACGATAAGCACCTTGAGTCAGTGACTGGGATTGTAACTGCACCTACGTCTGTATAGTGGCATCTTGTACTATTTGGACCATCGGGCACTCATCTCAAATTGTAGTGTCTGTCTTTGAATGATCTCGAGGGTGGCCTGCCAAAAGTCGATGTCGCCTGCTTGATATTGGCCCTCAGCCCTCAATGGAAGAATCTTACTCTCTCCCTCAGGTTACCCACTAAATCGAGCGCATAAGCCTCCAGTTTGAGAAATTTGTGGGTATACTCCCTTACCAATATGTCCTCTTGTTGCAATATCAAAAAACTCCACCTTCTTATGCTCTCTCACTGTCTCAGGAACATAAGCAATCAAAAATAATTCTCAAAAATGGGCCCACAAAGTAATCTACCTCTAATACCCTAAAAATCATGTACTTAATGAAATGAGAATTTCAAAATTCAATTGGATGAAATGTGGGTAAGAAATAAAATCAGGTCCATTTCAGGGGCAAATTTAGCAAGTCCAAAATCCTCATTTAGTGACCATTAGGAACCCAAAATAACCCGAAATGACATGATATGACATGAACTGATCAACTAAACAAGATAGCTAAAAATCAGCTCAATTAACCAAAAATTAGGGTTTCATATGTCTAATACCCTTCAGTGGAGTCTAAATTAGGAAAGTGAATGAAATGAAAATCACCTTAGTCAAATGATGATTTGGAAATATGCATTAGTTTATTATGAACACAAAAATATATATTAAAGTCCTTAATTCTTAGTAAATAATGAGATATGAATTTTTGTTAAATTCATGTGGACCCATAAATACATGGCCACCCCTAAACATGTGCAAACCACATGGGTGGAACATCATGATCATGTACATCCTCACCCTACCCAACCTAAATGGGATGTTTCCCTTATTCGAAATCATATAGAATGATCCTATGTGCCATGCAAATGATGAAGTACACAACACCTATGAGAAACCTTGAAGAACAATCTCATGTACACCAACACTTTGATCATGTACACCATGCCCTATCATGCAAAAAATTAGTTCACGCGTGTAAGCAACCCTAATTAGAAGTATCTAAATGGAAAACCATGCTCACATACCAAACCCTAGCCATTACACACAAAGGGAAAACTGAAAATCACAAACAAGAAAGTTTCCTAAGCCTAGAATGCTCCGATCTTGGCGTTATGTGAAGAAAATACCATTATAACCTCTATGCAAAAACCCTAGCCGTCCTCTATGTGTGTTATGTGCAAAAACCTAGTCGTCATATGTGAGGAACCCCTATTCAAAGTTGCCAAAACCGTGGCCCCCTAGGTGCTCTTGAAAATCTATATAAACCCCCCTTGTGCACACTTATTCTTTGTCCCAAAGCAAAGAGTTGACACTTCCCTCTTAGCTTGTTCTAGCCTTCTTCTTGGCAACCATTGTGTTCTGGAATGATCTTGAGGTATTCTTGAGTGTTTGATTGTTTGATTGAGTGTTCTTGAGTGGTCTTGAAGTGCTAGAAGTGTTGAAGAAAGGAACCTCTACTGAAATTTTGAGAAAAAGCTTTATAAGGTGGAAGTGATTTCTAAAACCTCCTCTTTTTTTCTTTAGATTAATACCATGTTTATTGCATGTTTAGTTTTTAGAAATCATTCATGTTTCAATTTTAGAAATTTAGTTATGATTTCAGTTTTAGTTTAGTACATGAGCATGTTTTAAGTATTCTTGAATCCATGCCATGCTCAATACCATGTTTAGGTTTATTTTGATGAATGATGCATGTTTATGGATGATTTATGTTTTGATTTTTAGAGTGTTTGTATTCTGAAATTTATTTGTCTTATTCTATAATTATTAAATATGAGATTAATTATGAGATGATGATGATCAATAATCATATACCATCATAGTGAACATGGGGGTCATCATGGATGTTCTTTTCATGAGATTAGTTCACATGGTGTAAAGACCAAAATACTTGGTTGGTGGGTAAGAGGCCTTAAGTCCAAAGGTCCAATGAAATTGGCTAAGAAATGTTTTTTTCACTCTAAGGTATTTTGTTAAGAACATCAAGAGCCTTGACAACTCTTTTGGTCTAAGTCACAATTATACACAAAATGTTACATGAAACGCCTAACGTATGCAAGTTTATGAATTATGGATACGTTTTTAGTCTAAATTAGAAAATTGGTCATTTGAAAAGGATCTACTAGCCTATCTGCTCACCTTCCTCTCTTATTTTTCAAGAAATTGAACATGCATGAAGACGATGAAAATAATGATAGTCTCTCTATTTTTAGAAAGTTTATATATTTGAATGTAAGGGCATGTAGCCCAAGTTTTAAATATTCTGTTATAATAGTTTTATTTTAAGATTGAGTAATATATTCCACTTTATTTAAATAAATAAAGTTTATGAATTTCTTGCAAATCTTGTATTATTGCCTTATTCGTTTTTGATTCCTAAAATTGAGTTAAGTACTCTTGAATTGCATTAAGGCATAAGATAATTAAAATAGAATGTCAAGTGTGAATCACTTGTAATGTAATACCAGCCCAACTAGCCTGTATGGTGATCCACTATCAAAACAGTCGTTATGTCCAAATAAAGAAAGAATACAGGAATTGGGGTGTTATACAACCCCTCTATTGTCCAGGTGACCTTCCACTAAATGGTTGCTTCATCCTCAAGCATATGTGCAGCAAATGGTACCTAGTTCTCCTCGGAAAACTTCAACGTCTCTGCGTTCTTCTAAAAATATTTAGAAGCTAGTTTTCTGCCACGTCCAAACTCAAACCCCCATGGAACTCCTTGGGTCTCAGATCCAAAAACTTCTTCAGGAGGCAATCATGGGCAACCTCATCTACTTGTCTCGCCGGGGCTACTCTACGTGGTCTATAGCCCTCTCATTTGCTCTTATCTCATGCATAATTGGTGCAAGGGATGCTACTGGCTCAGCCCTTTGTCTTTCAGCCTCAATCTTGTCTAGTCTCTCCTTAATATGGTTGTTTGGGCCTGAGTAGCCTCAGTATATGTCCTGATCATAACCTCGAGCCTCTGTATAAGGTCCTGCTCAAGCCAAATTGGAGGTGGTGGTGGTGGCATTGACTTTAGGATCCTATATTTGCTCCTATATCTAGGAGACGTCGTGATCTTCCTAAAACATTAAGCTTCCATCATTTCTATGATTAAGCAAACAATAAACTTAAGCAATTATAACAAGGGATGACTACACATTAAGATGACTATCTCTAAGGGGTAGTCTAATCCACAAGGTTGAAATTTTTTAAGTCTTAAAATCACTAACTCCCAATGGCAGTCCAATTCCCCTTATAATATGCCACTCTCACTTTATTCCTCTTCCTGTCAATCAGAAGTTAGAAAGTTTTGTCCATGATTTTGTTATACTACTCTAAGTCATTTTCTAGGGTTTTCCTAACTTTCACGATTACTATGAGATTCCCTAGGTTAACAACAACTATTAATCCTAAACTGAGAAAACCTCAGCTCTATTACTAACATTGTTGGGACCCCTTCCTTAGGGTGAAGTGCAAACCGATCGGCACAATGTGCTGACAAACTGACCCACAAGCCGATCTTGCCAAAATACTATTAAGCTTCCTTCACACTCCATACACATATTATCAGAGTAATCATAAGAGCTGCAAAAGTCACTAAACCAAATAACTGCAGTAGAAATTTTTTTTTAAGTTAAACAAAAATTAACTGTATACAATCCCCTAAATGTAGTAGTAGCAAAAATGCCAAAGGAAAAATATATACAATGGTTTCCTTACTCCCTATACATCATACTAACACTCAAAATAGTGAACCATGTGAAGAAACCTATCAAAAGAAATGCGCACTACATGATTGTGACACCCCATTTTTAGGTCCAGATTTCCCAGCACATGATCATCGAGTCATCCTTTTTCGAAAATCGAGTTGTCAACTTTCTAAAACAATCTCTTACTTCACTAACTTTCAAAATAAAATTTCAGTTCAAAAAGAGTGCTTCAAAGCTAAATCTCTCCAATTTAGGAAAGGTATGTTAAACCAGTATCAAATAAAATTCTCGTCAGTGTAGTATTCAAAATAAGCTCAATCATTTCACCGAAAATTCATGTAACAAATAATGCAAAATCATCAGAGTAAGTGTTACAGCAGATGAAATCATTAAAATCAAATTATATTGGCCGAACCGGCCAATTATTCCAAAACCAAGATAATACATGTAAAACAGCGAAAACTCAAAAGAAACACACGTCCAATTCGGTTACAAAATGAAATAAACAAAATATAACCTCTAAAGCCTTTTATCCCTGATAACCACCCCACGAGGTTTTCGATTAAAAGTAAAAGTATTTCTGACGTATACTACTACACACTACGTCCATGTGTACCTGAAAAATAATATTAGCGGGAGCTCGAAAGCTCAGTGGATCTTTCTTACACATTATCAACATTATACAAACCAAGACTCAAAACATTACAAGCACTTTCACACATTAAGCATTTCAAACATTAGATTGTTTTGACAAAATCCTAAAGATCGAAAGAGAATCCACTCTCAATATTTCTTGTAATCCATTGAGTAACTCCCAATACACAATCCAGATATACTATCATGATTCTCCAAGTATTGCAATCCATCGTTACCATCATGATATAACCTCTCCAGGTATTAGCGCTATCTATACCAAAGGTGAGTACTCTAGGTATACAATCCAGACTATACTATGGGATTACTGTTTAAGAAAGGGTAACACAATTTCAATGGCTACCAACATCCAAAGACAACTCAGATGTCCAGCTGCACAGTTGGAAATATTTACAACGTGCCCAGACTAGTGCACATTCTACACTGTATAGAGAGTTACAGTGCGCCTGCGACTATCCATCACATCAGTACGTGTAATTCTTAAAATCCTTCAAGTTCATTTTTTTTTACAAGCATTTGTATTCACACCACATCATCATGAAGCAAAACTAACAAGAATAAATAATGAAACGAATGCAACGAGGAAAACATGAATTCGATTAATCATGCTAGAGAGTTATAACCAGACATCGGTATTTTCAACCATTTACTTCAATCAAGGGCAACAGTAATCTTATCATGCTACTAATTTTTCTAAACTAACAAATATAATGTTCTAAATCAAAATTCGTATAATAGAAATGAGCAAGGAAATTCTACCAACTTGAAAATATTGGATCTCCCTTACATCTCCTGGTAGAGAGTTCTTTACACTCCAAAATTATTAATCTGCAATTAACTATCAAAATAATAAATTCTAAGATTTAATTACCTATCTCAAATAATTTAAAATAATTCTAGGCTTGGACACCCTCAAATTCTCATATCTACTTCACTCAAAAATAGAATCTTGTTCCCAAACATCTTTATTTCTGTTAAACCCCAAAATAAATCTAGTCCAGGTTCACTAAACCTCTAGAATTTCCTTCAATACTCTATTTTTTATTTTCAAAGGAGATTTATTCATATTCAACTAATTTCACTCAGATCAAAGTAAGGTTTCTAAATCTGAAAATAAAGATCATTTTAATTAATTTATAGGTCCTCATTATTCATCCAAATTTGGTTCAAAAATACTTCTAAGCTTATATTTTAGAAAAATAACACCATTACTATTTTTAACTTTCAATCTTAAAATAAAAACGCTAATAATTAATTCTCAAGCTTCTACACTTCATTCACTTCCAAATAATTTATTTACATCAGAACTAATAATTTAAAAGCACCAAAACTTGAATTTGGATTCCAAATTTAGATCTTTAACTACGGGGAGTTCTAAATATTTAAGCCCTTTCTTTGCATGCAAATAAATCAAATGATAAATTTTACAATAAATCTCCAAACCCCCTTAACGTCGATATCACCATTCCAACATCCATCAAATAGATTCACAAGTGTAAATAAGATATCTCTAGGAAAAACAAGGTTCTAAACTAATTGCAACACCAAAATTAGAGAAAGTAAGATTTTATACCTTGTTATTTCCAACCTTTGTTCAATCATCTGCAATGATGAATATAAAAGTCAGATGTCTTAAATGAACTATCTAAAATGCAATGGTCTCGCATTTGCAAACCTCGAATGCGAAGGGATGGAAGTGTTCAAAATCTCGTTTTCCACCCTCATAGCCAAATAAACATGACTCTACAATCGTCTAAACACAATATTTTTTGAGAACGGAAAGGGATCATACCTCAAAGCTTTGTTTCCTTTTCGTTCCCTTTTCAGAAATGTGATTCTTGATGCCCAAAATCTTTATGTTTCTGAAGTCGGTTCCTAAACCCTCCAAATTGGGTTTTCAGCTTCTAGATCTATGTTCGATTTGAAATTCAGCATCTTTCCACAAAAATCAGTTTAAGGTATCCATTGTTTTTGTGGGGAAATAAATCTCACCAAGCCTCAAATGTTTCAAACGTTCAATCTTTTCAAATTCCTTTTCCACACTGAAAATTGATGCTTAAATCTGTTACGCATCCAAAAACCAACATTCAATCTCTTAAATACCAAGATTAGAGCTACTAAATCACCCATTAGACATGAAAAACGAACTCACCTTGTTCCTGAGTGTTCTTAATTTCAAAACCCTTCTTTGAAAGGAACCTTTTGATGCCCTTGATGTGCTCTAATGGCTACTAAACCAAACCTAGGGCATCACCTTTCTTCTTCTTCTTCTTCTTCTTCTTCTTCGTCCTTCCTTCTTTGCCCAAATGCAGCAGCAAGCTGTGTTTTTCTTCTTTTTTACACACCAATAGAAATACACCCAGTTGTTGTTCTTCATCTTTGTTTCAATCCAAACGCGACAGTAACTTTCAGATTTGAGGTTTTCTTCTTCTTCATCCAAACGCAAAAGCAACGCACATAGAAAAATCATGATTTAGGGCATTGTTCTTCATGGTTTTGGGTTTGAAAAACCCACATAGATCTGTATTTTCTCCTCTGTTCATGAATCTCAACACAGCAGCCGTCATCTTCGCGCAAAACTGAAGAACGCAGCTCCCTTATTCTTTGTTCCTCTTCTTTACGGACCAGCAGCAACACACTAGCAAATTTTGTTCTTCTTTTTTCGCAATTCACACCAACAGCTATCATGCATCTTCTTCGTTACAGTCCAACCAATCACACCCCTTTGTTCTTCTTCTTTCTCTTGTTTAATCGTTACACATAGATCTAGCAAATTTCTTCTTGTTGTTCGCCCAAATCACAACACACAGCTAGGGCTTCTCTTCTTCTTCACAATGTGAAGAAGATCTGGATTCTTCTCTCTCTTTTTTTTTTTTTTTGCAAACCTCGTAATTTTTACTAAAACATTATAAATTAAAAAAATCTATTTTCTACTTGTATTGTAAAAACTATTATTTATTTTTTTAATAGTCTTTATTTATTTTTCATCATTATTGTTCGTCTAAGAATTATTTATATTTTATTTATGATTGTTAAATACCCATCATAATTTCAATTTACTCCTAGAGCATAAATAATAATATTTATTATTATATTTTTCAATTCCTACTCACAAACGTTTCTCTTCGTTAAATTATTTTGAATTCTCATTTTTTTACAAACCTACAATTTTTATTTTATATTTTTATCTTAATTGCAACGTGTATGCGTTTGTGAGATTTTGGGATGTTACAACCTACCCCCTTAAATGAAATTTTGTCCTCAAAATTTGAATCAAGTTAATACCCATATGGTATATCTCACAATTTCTAGAATATACCACTTCCTTTGTTTACTCACTAAGTTTGGATATCAAATAAATGGGAAGTAATTACCTTTGTTAGTCGATTTACATTTTCCAATGACCCATTTCACTTTCGCTGCACCACTCTAATCCTACCTAGAGGATCTTTAGCCAGATCCTATTCATCAGATTCATGGATACAATGGATGTATTTATCTGCCCACACTAGATTCATCATCTTCAAATGATGAAGGATGTCAGTTTGTTGCTTCTTTAAAAGCATTCCTTGAGAATCCATTAAAATTTCTTCAAGTCTTTCACGTAGCTGAGTAGTTCCATGGGTTTTGGAACTAATGCAGTTTGATTGTTTCCTAGTGTTCCATACTGGTCACCACCTTTTAGCTTGAGGTGTCACGTCTTCAATTGTCATTGGTGATTTTGAAATAATGTGCATCATATTTTTAGTGGAAAGATTGTGAATGTAGCCTTCTTTCTGAGTTAACACTGAGAAGAATTATGAGTTCACAAACTCTGGCGTGATTTAATACAGGACGTATGCAACAACTATGACATTCTGGTGAGCTTGAGGCTATACCAGTGGTTGCACCTGTGGCTGTGGTGGTACTAGTTGTTGTGGTGCTACTAGTAACTGCAGGATTCTCACTACCTGCTCTACCATTCTCTGTGATGATGTTTGGACTCCACATCACCCCTATTGATGCCTCTGCCACTTGCGTGCCCTCATCTCTAGGCTCTAGCTCATCATTGTTTTCTCCTTTGATTACAGTTCTACTAGGCTCTTCCCTTGTGCTCGACATCATCTACAAGTCAAAATACTTCAGTATCCAATAAGTTAATCCTACTGAAATGGGAAATTTCAATAACCAAATCAAATCAAGCTTTATTTCTAAAACTTTGGATACTGAGACTTGTGATAATGATCATTGCTTCCTACCCACATATACTCGTTCGCGTTTATTGTGCTACTATGACTCTAGATTCATGTTTCTAAGTTCTTACTTTGTTTCAATCGTCTATGGGTTTATGTTTCTAAGTCGACAGCATTTCGTTTGTTTTTGGATACAGGAGTTTTGGTATATACTCAAATTAATTATCCTACATATATTACAAACAATCACCCAACAAACAAATAAACAACACATGCTGGCATAATGAAACCCCAAACTTCCATCTGTGCTTCTAGGTCTGTGTGCCCTATCCCACACTCACCCTTCCACACAAACTTTCACTCAAAAATTTTATTATACCCATTATAATAGCGCAAGTGTCTCGATGTCCATGACTGCAAATGTCCTACGATGCTTAACCGGATCCTTTAGTTAAAAATAGCGCGATAGTGCACCCACAGACATATTCTAAGGCTGACGCAAGATCCACCATACTGGACCGCCCCATACCAATACAATACAGTGCATACAAGTTTACCTAAAGAAATTGATCACTTACCAAGCATGGTCCGTCATTCTCCGAATCTAGGATTCCTCTATGTCCCCAATTTCTATGCAACCCATCCTACATAGAGACTAGAGATACAAGATCCTCTCAAACTCAAATCCTGACCAAACAAGTGTACGTTCAAACATGTTTTCTGTCTCTAGTCTATGTCCTAAAATATTTTATTTTATTTTTGATCCACTAGGCTTTCTAGACAACACCTGGTCTCTACCTAGACTTATGGTCTGATACTCAACTCAATACCATTTTCATGTGATACCATAGTTCCTGAATCGGACCTTTTTCCTTAGTAGGGATCAACCTTCTAGGACTTTTAATTAGAGCAGAAGTCAGACCTTTTTGGGGACACCTCCCAAAGAAATGGCACCAACCCTCAAGAATATCTCTATAGGGTCAACCCATCGAGGCACATATTCCAAAGAAAAGCACCAACCTCAGGGACACCTCTATAGGGAGTAAACTGTCAGGGATACTCTTCCAACAGAAGGGTTTCACCTTCAGGGACATTTACCCAAAGAAGAGGTCAACTATCAGGGATACCTCTTAGTACTCGTATCACCCAACTCGACTAAGATGGGATCACTTACTCTCCTTTATACTTCTAACCATTGTACTACTTTTCAAAATCATATTCAGAAAAATTCATTTTCTAATAACAATCAAATCTGATGAAATCCATTTCCAATTAAAATAAAAATTTGATGAAATTTCTATTTCAATAAAAATCAACTTTTTCCCTTTTTCCAAATTCTATGGTACCTAGGATGACTATGGGGATAATGTTATCTAGCTTGTTACCCCTTTGTCTAGAAGTAATGCCATTAAGAATTTGTTTTAGCTTAAGGCTCTCCAGCCAAGGCTCAGATTTCCCAAAGAGTACAGTGTGTCCACACTAGGTGTTGTTTCTAACCCGGTGTATACATACTAAGCTATATTTCTAAGGTAGGCTATCCACACTACGTTATATTTTCCCAGTGAGCTACAACCGTAGCATTAATACCACTTTGTGACACCCCGTTTTCAGGTCTGGATTTCCCGGTACATAATCATCGAGTCATCTTTTCTTGAAAATTAAGTTGTTAACTTTTTAAAACAATCTCTTACTTCACTAACTTTCAAAATAAAATTTAAGTTCATAAAGAGTGCTTCAAAGCTAAATCTCTCCAATTTAGGAAATGTATATTAGACCAGTATCAAATAAAATTCTCATGAGTGCAGTATTCAAAATAAGCTCAATCATTTCACCGAAAATTCATGTAACAAATAATGCAAAATCATCAGAGTAAGTGTTACAGCAGATGAAATCATTAAAATCAAATTATATTGGCCGAACCGGCCGATTATTCCAAAACCAAGATAATACATGTAAAACAGCGATACTAAACTCAAAAGAAACACACGTCCAATTCGGTTACAAAATGAGATAAACAAGATACAACCTCTAAAGCCTCTTATCCCAGATAACCGCCCCACAAGGTTTCCAATTAAAAGTGAATGTATTTCTAATGTATACTACCGCACGTTACGTCCATGTGTACCTGAAAATAATATTAGGGTGACCTCGAAAGCTCAATGAATCGTTCTTACACATCATCAACATTGTACAAACCAAGACTCAAAACATTACAAGCACTTTCACCTGTTAAGTGTTTCAAACATTAGATTGTTTTATCAAAATCCTAAAGACCAAAAGAGAATCCACTCTCAATATTTCATGTAATCCGTTGAGTAACTCCCAATACACAATCTAGATGTACTATCATAATTCTCAAGGTATTATAATCTAGCATTACCATCACGATATAACATCTCTAAGTATTAGCGCTATCTATACCAAAGGCAAATACTCTAGGTATACAATCCAGACTATACCATGGGATTACTGTTTGAGAAATGGTAACACAATTTTTGTGACTACCAATATCCAAAGACAACTCCGCTATCTAGCTGCACATTTGGAAATATCTATGATGTATCCAGACTAGTACGCATTATACAGTGCATGGAGAGTTATAGTGCACCTGCGACTATCCATCGCATCGGTATGTGTAATTCTTAAAATCCTTCAACTTCATTTGTTTCACAAGCATTTGTATTCACACCACATCATCATGAAGCAAAACTAGCAAGAATAAATGATAAAACAAATGCAACGAGGAAAACATGAATTCGATTAATCATGCTAGAGAGTTGTAACCAAACATCAGTATTTTCAATCATTCACTTCAATCAGCGCAATGGTAATCCTATCATGTTGCTAATTTTTTTAAACTAACAAACATAATGTTCCGAATCAAAATTCATACAATAAAGATGAGCAAAGAAATCTCGCCCACCTAAAAATGTTGGATCTCCCTTACGTCTCCTCATTGAGAGTTCTTTACGCTTCAAAAATTATTAATGTGCAATTAACTATCAAAATAATAAATTCTAAGTTTTAATTACCTATCTCAAATAATTTAAAATAATTCTAGGCTTGGACACCCTCAAACTCTCATATCTACTTTATTCAAAAATAGAATCGTGTTCCCAAACATCCTTATTTTAGTTAGACCCGAAAATAAATCTAATCTAGGTTCACTGAACTTCTAGAATTTCCTTCAATACTCTATTTTTATTTCTAAAGGAGATTTATTCATATTCATCTAGTTTCACCCAGATCAAAGTAAGGTTTCTCAATCTAAAAATAAAGATCATTTTAATTAATTTCTAGGTCCTCAATATTCATCCAAATTTGATTCAAAAATACTTCTAAGCTTATATTTTAAAAAAGAACACTACTATTTTTAACTTTCAATCTGAAAATAAAAACTCTAATAATTAATTCTCAAGCTTCTACACTTCATCCACTTCCAAATAATTTATTTACATTAGAACTAATAATTTAAAAACATTAAAACTTGAATTTGGGTTCCAAATTTAGATATTTAAATAAGGGGAATTCTAAATATTAAAACCCTTTCTTCACATGCAAATAAATCAAATGATAAATTTTAAAATAAATCTCGAAATCTCCGAATGCAGCAGCAACTTTCAGATTTGAGGTTTTCTTCTTCTTCTTCCAATATAGCAGCAATGCACATAGAAAAATCACAATTTAGGGCATCGTTCTTCACGATTTTGGGTTTGAAAAACCTACATAGATCTATATTTTCTCCTCCGTTCGAGAATCTCAACATAGCAACCATCATCTTTGCGTAGAATTGAAGAATGCAGCTCCCTTATTCTTTGTTCCTCTTCTTCACGGACCAGCAGCAACGCACTAGCAAATTTTGTTCTTCTTTGTTCGTGATTCACACCAACAACTGTTGTGTGTATTCTTCGTTTGAGTCCAACCAATCGCACCCCTTTTGTTCTTCTTCTTTCTCTTGTTTGATTGTCACACAGAGATCTAGCAAAACCCCAAATTTCTTCTTGTAGTTCACCCAAATCACAACGCACAGCTAGGGCTTCTCTTCTTTTTCACAACGTGAAGAAGATCTGGATTGTTCTCTCTCTTTTTTTTTAACCTCGTAATTTTTACTAAAACATTATAAATTCAAAAAATATATTTTCTACTCGTATTGTAAAGACTATTATTTTTTAACAGTCATTATTTATTTTTCATCATTGTAATTCGTCTAAGAATTATTTATATTTTATCTATAATTGTCAAATACCCATCATCATTTCAATTTACTACAAGAGCATAAATAATAATATTTATTATTATATTTTTCTAATTCCTACTCGCAAATGGTTCTCTTCGTTAAATAATTTTAAATTCTCATTTCTTTAGAAACCTACAATTTTTATTTTAATTGCAACGTATACGCGTTCGTGAGATTTCGCAGTGTTACAACGATGACCACTTTTTTGCCTTTGTCCACAGTAGAAGAACCTAAAATGTTAGAGTAGTGATCTAATTTGTCCACAGTGGCTCAATGAGTGATGTAGTCTAATCTATAACTTAGAATAGGAATTATAAAAAAATGTCATGTATGCATGCACAACAATAATTTGCGAATGAATGCAACAGTTAATGAATGCTAAATCCACAATGCAGTTGTGCACCTTCTGTTTTGAAAATGATTTTAATGTTGGAAACACATGTCGAAGCTCTCAATAGCCTACAAGGCAATAATAAATCCACTTGAGCGGGTGTACCTGACAGTTAGGCATATTCTCATATTATATCATAAGGATCCGTCAACTCATACCTCATGTATGGCGGCCTCAGATCATCAACAGGGGAGCCAATTGATAGACCTGCATAGAACGTACCCTCAGGTACGATGACGTCTAGTCATCAATACTTTGCCATATCCAACACCCTAATTCTCACCTAAACCTCGAAATCGGTGCACATTTTTATTTAAAAACTCATTTAAAGATTATAAATGTATTGCAATATGTAATAACATTTCATTGATGAACAGAATAACAATTTGAGTGATAAATTAGAAAATACTAATCACAGGATGCTTAGTTCCTAGTGCTCCTCTAGTAACTGGTCGCATCCCACTGACGTTTGATCCTGCGTGATCAAAGTGGTTTCTTAACATATACAAGAAACTTGGCTCAAATTTAACTTTATGGTCCTTAATCAATTAAAGGATTGACTCGGTCAAATGTGATCCATATATGAATTTGGTCAATTTTGGTTAGTACAATCAACTCTGATCAAGCCTAACACTTACTAGCATATATGATCGATAGGGTCCATGTGGTCAATAGGGTCAATTGGTGTAATAAAGCCATTAATATTGACCAAAAATCCCAAATATCTATATTGTCAACACGTGTCCTACTTTTAGTACATAATAACCAACCTTTTATAAATTTTGTAGCCTAATACACTAAATAGAAAATATTTAATTATTTATTATGTTACATATTTTTCCTATAAGTATTTCATAATGCTATATGACATTGTGTATATATATAACATTATGTAACATATTTTTTATTATTTAATATTATATAACTTTATATACATTTTTATTCATTAATCCTCAAATTGCATAAATGCAAATTTAATATAACAATTGACTTCCAAAAATCTTAATTTTAGTGTCATTGAGTTCAGAATTTTATTCTGAACATTTCAGTATCCGCCAACTAAAATTTCAGAATTCATAGGTATATCATCTATGTGTCGACTTTTAATTATTATATAAATTTTTAGGGCCTAAATGGGTTCAAATAAACTATATATCTATATTCTACTCATTGATATGAACACAATGATATATATATATATATATAGTGCGGATTTACTCCTAATGAAAACACAGCTTAGTTTTGAGTCATACAATAAACTATATTACATTAAAAAAAATTGTAATTCATAACTTTTGTAGCTATTTTGAATTGAAAAGAGGTAAAATGAACTTATCCAAAATGACGAATTTTTACAATGCGGGTAAATTTTCTCTCCCTTTTTTCTTCCTTTTGTTCTCTTTTTTTCTCCTTCCTTTTCTTTCTTCTTTTTTTCTTCTTTCTTCTCTTTTTTTTTATCCTTTTTTTCTCTCGTTCCAGGATAAGAGCAACTCCAACCCACACCAAAATTGGCGTGAGTTGGTCACTCCAACCCACGCCATTCTCTCCGCCGAAGCAGGCGGAGAGCTACAGTGGCCCGCCCAGGATGGCGAGCCATTGTAGCTCTAACTGATTTTGGCAGGGGGGGCGCATGCCTCCCCCCTTTTTTAAAATTTTTGTTATTTAAATTTAGAAAAGGTAACTTTTAAAATTTTTTTATTTTTCTTTTTAATATCTATTTTAAGTAAATTAAATAATGTAAATTTAACTTTATCATATATTAAAATTTATATTAATTGATAACTAATTTTGTATATTAAAAAAATTATAACTACTACAACATAACTAATTTTATATTAATTGTACCATTTTAATTATAATTAATGTTTTATATTTTTCGATAATTAGATGTATATTAATAATTTTATGCATTAATAATAATTTTATAATGTAAATTTTATTTAATTTAAAATATAAAAATTATTATAAATTATTTATTATTTATTTATTTTTAGATATAACAAAATAATAAAATATATAGGTAGAAATATTAATTTTAAAGAAAATAATATCAATGAATATAAAATAAGATTAAAAAAGAATATTATCATAATATGCTTTTTAAAGAGATAAATAGTATAAATATAAAGGGATAGGTTAAAAATGAATTAGAGTTTGGAGGGAAGTAGGGCCCAATTTAGAGGAATTGTCCCTCCAAAATTTGGAGGAATGGGTTGGAGTTGTCCTAAGCACATTGAGAAATTGAAAGATGAGAACATTTTCTTTCGTCCCCTATTTATGGAGGAGTGGGTTGGAGTTGTCCTAAGCACATTGAGAAATTGAAAGATAAGAACATTTTTTTTCGTCCCCTATTTATGGATGATACATGTTTTTTTCGTCCCCTATTTATGGATGATCCATGTGGTAGGTCCCATGCCACAATAGTCAAACTCATTATTTTCCTTCTCTCTTATCTTTACATCTTGATCTCATACCACTTATCCTCTATTTATTCTATGTTTATTTTATTTTTCATATCCCACCATGACTCATCTTTATCCATTGCATATATGTATATATATAGATACATATGAATATGTATACATGTGCATTTATACATGTACGCAAGATTTAATTAATTTATTTCATCATCAAATAAATTCTCATTATAAATTATTTATTATTATTAATATTATCATCATTAATTATTTTTTTATTTTTTATTTAATACACACATTAATTAATATAATTATTGTAAAATTATATATTTTTATTTATAATTTATTAATTTAAACATGAACATATATGTCAAATTTGTTAACTGAATGTCTAAAAATATGGATTGTTACACTTCCTTCTTATACTATGCTTGTTCATGGGTTTCGTAGTACACATGTTATGAATCTATGGTGGAAGATTTGTTTGATTAGACTAAGTTGCTTCTGATATTTTAACCTGTGTTGTCGTTGCTGCTAGTTCACTTGCTATCAAGTGATCAAACAGAATACATAGAGTTCCTTTTTTTATTCACAAGCATATCCTTTTTCTTTTTTAAACTCCATGGAACGTGGTTATTCACAAACAAATGCGTGAATCCCAAAAACAATGTTCCTCGCTAGGAGCTAAGGGCATCATCAATGCCAAAGTCTAATAAATCATCTACATCATCAATTTCATCATTCACGTCATCTACTCACTAAACTCTCACTCACAATGCTATACATTTATTAAACTATACTATATGAATCCTACAATCACATCAATTCATTAAATACACTAACTACAATATTTTATTTATAAAATACATTTTTTTTCAAAATACATATTGTTCACACTTAAATTAAAAAGATAATAATTATTTTAATTTATATAAATATTAAATTATTTATAATTATTTATTTAAAATATTAATTTTTAATGAATAATTAAAAATTTTAAATTTTAAATGTTACTAATCATTATTTTACAATATTTTATTTATAAAATATATTTTTAAAAAATACATATTATTCACATTTAAATTAAATATATAAATAATTATTTTAATTTATATAAGAAATTATATTTTTTATAATTAATTATTTAAAATATTAATTTTTAAAATATTACTAATTATTATTTTAAAAATTTATTGAAAAAATATTTGTTAAGATTTTTTTAAAAGTATTTATTTAATTTACTAATCGTTATTTTACAACATTTTATTTGTAAAATATATTTTTTAAAAAATAAATATTATTCACATTTAAATTAAAAATATAAATAATTATTTAAAATTATATAAAAATTATATTTTTTATAATTAAATATTTAAACATTAATATTTAATTAAGTTTTTAAATTTTACTATTCGTTATTTTAAATAGTTATTTAAATAATAATAATAATAATAATAATTATTATTATTATTATTATTATCATATCTGTGTGTGTGTGTGTGTGTGTAAGAAGAAGAAGAAGACGAGAGAAAAAAAATTAAGACAAATAACAAAACAAAATATTATTTAACTAAGATAATTTGCGCAACATACATTTATTGTTACATATATTGTTAACTACAAATTCCTATATTTTTTTCTTATAACATTACAAATCATACAATGATCCTCAAGTTGTTCGGGTTATTCGTATCCATCATCAAAATTTTATGATCGTAACTAACTTCATATGCGTCTTGCATCCTTTGTCTATTAGCCTTTTTCTCTTATTTGTATTTTATAATAGGTTCTCACCTTTCTTCAAATTTGTCATTGATAGTTGATGTGTTTGTCCCTTATGCCTTTTCCTTATTTGCACATTCTCTACGCTTTGTCGCCTTCTGTCCCATTGGACGGACTTTAGCTATGTCATCATCGTCTTGACTCGTATCTGCATTTGATGAAGACGTGTATGCACCAACTTCATTTAGACGTGTTTTCTTGATTGCATGGTGCTGGTTAGTGTTTGATCTCTATTTGGGATTATCTTTTAACATCACCCAAACCTCGTGGTGGCTAAAATGCTTCTTACGTTATTGATAGTATATGGCTCGAACACGTTCCCTCACTTGGTCATCACTCCAACCACTGTGGTATTCTCCTAATATTTTGTTGTACACTTGATTAAACTCATTGACAATAGGAAGAATCCATAACTAGCGTTGCTTAATTGAATTTGGTTTCCTAGGTGGACCAGACTTGTGATTTGCATTAAAATATTCTATAACTCGTTTTCAAAATGTTTTGTCGCTTTGTCCATTGCCAACAACAGAATCAGTTGAAATAGTTAGCCAAATACTCGCTAGCAGACGATCATCTTCCATGCTCCATGGTTAACATTTGTCTGTAGCATCTTCACTCGGGTCCTCTGACGGAATACGTTTGTCACTCGTTAGTTGTGTTGAAAATGGCGAAATTATAGAACCAGAGATAGAATCCGTCTCTGTTACATTTCGAGGTCGTGTATTGGAAGATTGATCTACATTTTTGGGCACCTGACTCATGAATAACCAGTCATGAGTAGTATTAAAAAATGGGAGAAATGAAATTGATGATGGGTAAGGAGAAAAAGGAAATTGAAATTGTTGTTGTTGTTACCCCATTAAATTGGGGTACGCTGGATTTGGAGTATTTGGTGGATACAAGTTCGACATAGTTTGCATTTGTAGTAAAAAAAATGGTGGAGTAAAATTTTGAGAATTTTGCAGATTGTTGGTACTTGAATGTGAGGATGATGAAAAATTACTAAATGAATCCATTGATAAAATAACACAATGAAATTTTTGTAAATACTGCGAAAGCAAACAATTAAAGGTGAAGAAATATTTTTGAAGAAAGAATGAGTAGTGGAGGATATTGGTGAATGAATGAGTTTTTTGAATTGAATAGATGTGATATTTATAGAGTATGTGTAATTAGTATGGCTATATAACCATTTTATAGCCGTTACACACAAAATAAAACCCGTTATATACAATTTATTAGCCGTTACACAACTAAATTTTTTTTTTTTAAAAAAGTTCAATGGCTAAAAAAATAACCGTTTAACGATTAAAAAAATACCCTAAACGGTTTTAAAAAAAAGTTGAAAGGTGAAAAAACAAAAAATCAAACGAATTAAAGTTTAAAAAAACTAATGCACTACGATGCATTTAATGCGCCGCAGCGCAATAAAAACATGTTTTTTTTAATAAGGCGCCCCGAGCACTAGGTCTGAATTGAGCGCTCGGGGCGCTCTGTCCGCGTCGGACGCCTAGTAATGGGCATCTGACACGGACCAGATGCAATGAACACCACATCGACGCTTATTGCATCTGCATTGCGGAGGCCCTAAGTGTGCATTTCAAGTATGACAGCAGCGACATGGTGGGTAAGAAAAGCAAGGAATTATTTATTCCTCTTAAACTTCACTTCAGCTTTTTGGAATGAAATGATTCTAGGAGTATTCTAGATGTTGATGTAAGTAAACTCAAGCAATTTTACTTTTATTCTTTTCGAGTTATTTATTCCTCTTAAACTTCACTTCAGCTTTTTGGAATGAAATGATTCTGGGAGTATTCTAGATGTTGATATAAGTCAACTGAAGCAATTTTATTTTTTTTCTTTTCTTTTTCCTTTTTTTTTAATCTCTTTACTCTTTCCTTCAAGCTTTTTGGTAATTAAGAAATTTTATCAGTATGTACTTGGTTCCATGAGAGGAGAGTACATGGGAACCCTCTTTTATCTTAAGCTCATCAGTGAATAAGCACCAGAAGAATTATATGTAATTTAACGCTTATAGTTTATTATTCAATCATTCATTATATATTTTGATATGTATAATATTTATTTATCTAATTTTGGAATACTAGTATTATCATTACATAAGAATGTATTTGTAACGGTTCAATTAGCATTTTTCGTTTTTTTTAACATCTAGTGGACTATTTCTATGAAATTTTGGAGGAAATTACATAAAATGTCAGTTTTTTCAAAAAAATATTTTTGACTTTTTTGAATTTTTCATTTTTGTTATTTTTTTTATTTTATTTACAGCTATACCAAAATTGTAAAACACTGCACAAAGACAGTTTCCCTTTTATAACTAATTTCTATTTTTTAACATCATTAACTTATTGAGGAATTTTCGGCGGAGTCTTGAGACTGAGGTTCAACATTTTCTCAATTTTGTTTGTGAATTTATCAAAATTTTAGGGTTACTGTTAGTTATTGTTTCGAAGATGGAATGGGTGGTGGTGGTGGGACAGTCACTGTGGCGGGCTTGGGTGGTGTCGCTGCTGGTGGCAGCAGCAGCGGCATTGGTGGCGAACATTTGTTACTGTTGATGATTGCTGCTATATTTGTTCCAGGTCCGGAAAAGGTCCCCCCACACCTTCAAAACCATTTTATTGAGCTGAAAGGAGCGCAGGTCAAGGTATTTGATGATAACTGTTAGGATTAGTTGTTTGTGTTGTTTTATTTTATTTTGTAATTTTTCTTTTATGTACATAAAAAGTTAATAGCTTTAATTTAGTAAAGCAAGGTTCGTGTCCTTCACTCCTTTAATAGCTTCAATCGTTAGTTACATTAATGTGGATTGATTCATTATGATTATTATTATTATTTGTTGGAATTTAGTTTGTATGATAAATGAATTTTTTTTTCATCTTATTTAATTGATCCGAAGAATGAATTTAGTGAAAGATGGCTTAAGTTATTAGAAAAGATGTCTGATTTTGATTGTGTTGACCCAAGTGGTTGTTTATGTGTTGAAAACATGCACGGAAGTGGCAAAATAGAATGCTACATGTGCTATGCTCAGCCTATCCATAATTGAAGAAAATAAAACCTCCATCGGTGCGTGCGGAGTGATCCCACTGCTGGTTTTGTTACTTTTGAACGAATCAAATCGTGGAATGAACGACTCATTTACTACATTGTACAAGCTATGCTCGATAAAGCAAAACAAAGAGAGAGCAGTGAATGCTAGAGTAGTGAAACCGCTTTTGAGCTTTGTTTTGAAGCAGATGCATGATATAGTATAATATACAAATAATATATAAGAAATATAC